>JADGJL010000060.1:0-12414 GCA_027600665.1 Irineochytrium annulatum
CGCCCCCGCCGTCCCTGACCCGCCGGACGGCAACCCGCCGCTCGCCTCCAGTCTCGCCCTCGCCATCACGGGGTACTGCGATCTCGCAACGACCTCCTCCAGTCCCATCCGCTTTTCGACCGAGTAAGGGTTTTCGACGTCCTCCCTCCTCTCGCCCGCCGCAATGCGGTCCTCCATCTCCAACTGTGCCTGCGCGTCCGCGCGGGCCTTGGCCGCGATCCGAAGCCGTTCAATCTGGATTTGTCGCGCGCGCTCCTCAGTCAGCTCCTCCTTGCGGCGCGCCTGGTAGAAGTCGAAGAGTGCGAGGTTGTAGGCAATGTGCAGAGGGTGGGAGCCGCCGTTGGGTGTGGTCATGCGGAGGGCGTTTTGAACGACGCTGTAAATAAGTAGGTGAGATGTGCATATCAGGCAGTCTCAGCGAAAGGAAAGCAGCTTACGTCTCCCCACTCAAATCACCCCTCGGCACGCCCACGGTCTCCTCGCTCTCCACGAGGCTCACGGGCCTCCTCAACTCGAATGGATGCGTCGAGTAAAACAACCTCCGCAGCGTATCCTCCGGGTACTCAATTTCCGGCGCCGACATGCAATACTGCGCCCTCGGCCTGGGTCCCCTCCTCCCTCCGTCGACCATCGACCTCATCTGCGCGTCCGCGATCCGCTCGGCCTTCTCCCTCGCGCCAAAATGCCCGCAGTCCTCCGGGATGACGTGATGCCGCGGCACGGGACCGGGAGGGTAGAGCGTGACGGCGTTGTACCATGCGGGCGGTGGCGGGAGACCGGGCGCCGTGGTGCCGGGACGGGATCTGCGGGGCTGCTGGACTGCGGCGTTGAGGACGCGGCGATCGCGGTCATGGTTTCGCGTGAGTGCAAACACGTTGTTCTCCCAAACGCGCTTGGTCTTCTTGCGGAGCATCGTCCGAAGCCGGGGCGCCATCGTAGATCGCGAAATGGTCGGAGAAAATTCAAATGGTGAAGTTGGTGTTCAAGCCGTCGCGCCAAGCCACCGACTGTTAGTATTCGGAGGAATAATAGCGTCAAAAAACAAAAAACGATGAGGCCGCGACCTCTCACCATCCCTGGCCCCGGGCCCCTCGCGACCTCATCGCTCCTCTTCGCCGTACCGCGTCCCCGCATCCGCCATGGTTCGCGCTGCCTCGCGGCCGGCCCCTCAGGCCTGCGGTCGCGAACCTATGTCTCCATCCACGCAATCGACCGCTTACCCGCTGACGATGTCTACGTCCCCCCACCACGTAACACCCTCCGCGCCTACGACCTCGCGCTCGATCTCCTTGCCGCGGAACGCGATCGCCTCTCACGCGAGATTGCGGATGTTGAATCCCAAGTCGCCAAGTCCCCCAACAATCGCAGTCTGCTGCACAAGCTCGACGGCCTCCGCATTGAGCTCGGCGTGAGCCAGATGTCAAATCACCACGCTTTCAGCACGGGTGCCGCGGATCCGGTCCGCGATGCCAAAATGGAGGATCGCGTCGTGTTTGAGGAGATGAGGATACAGAGGTTCAAGCAGTTTAACATGCCGAGAATCTTGAAGCATGCCGAGAGGTTGAGGATTTTTACGGACGCGTTTCCGGGCATGCCAGTCAAGGGTCGGGAGAGGCTCATGGCGCATGTTGGGCTCAACTTTCCCAATACGAAGTGGGAACAGTGTTATGGACATTCCGTGCCTGCGAACTGGGTATGAAAATAATGCATCGTACTCTCGTTTTACCACATAGCTAACCTAATTGTTGCGCATATAGGCCCTCTACTCCCCCGAAATCACAATCTCCGTCAACACCCTCCGCCCTCAACCCCACCTCTACACCCTCCTCCTCACCGACCTCGACCGCCCGAACCCGAATACGCGCAACTACGAGGAATGGGCCCACTGGCTCATAACAGACATCCCCGTCACATCCCACCTCGTTATTCCCGGCGGCTCCTCCCCTTACCTAGCCCCCGCACCCGTGCCGCCGTTTAACCCGCAAACGGATCACCCAGGCGCATATCACCCGTCCAAGCCCGAAGTTGAGCCGAAGATACCGGGGAAGGTGGTGCTACCGTGGGTTCCGCCGCATCCGGCGAACAGCAACCCGAGGAAGGCGCATCGGTATTTGATGACGCTCTTCAGGCAGAAGGGGCCGATTGAGGTCGATATTGGGGAGGCGAGGGAGCAGGGCGAGGCGTTGATGAAGAAGGCGATGGAGACAAAAAAGCCGCATGAGCGTGTGGCGTACGGGGAGGGGGAGAAGAAGATTGGGTTGTTGGAGAGGTGGGTGGTTTTGAATAAGAGTTGGGTTGGTGATGTGATCCTGATCCCGGCATCTTTCATTTAGGGGCTTCTTCCCGACGTGGGGTTTCAAGGAGAAGTACGGGCTCGAGGTCGCGGGCATGGCCTTCTTCATCTCGACCTGGAATGTCCACACGTCGAACGTTTACACAAGGCTTGGTAAGCTTGCCTGTCCGTTCTTGTCGTGCCTGCGGTTTGAAGCGTGTGATGATTTGAAAATGGGAATCTCTCTGAGAATTGCGTGCGGAGAAACCTTTCTGTTCAATTACGAACACCTGATGCTTCTATCTCCCTTCAATGCGCTTCGACACCCTTCCCGTTTCAATCCTCCACTCCACCATTTGACCCTTTTCCGTTAGGTATCCACGAGCCCGTCTACGGCTCCCTCGCGGCCCGCAACACCGCGCGCCAGATTAACGAGTTTAAGGCATCGACCACTATCGCCTCCCGTCTCAGCACTGACGCCCTTGCGTCTATGTCGCCGCGTCAGCTTCGGGCCCTAAACTTTGGCAAGACCCCGCGTCCCCAAAGCATCGAGCTTCCCACGCGCGCGTCCATGAAGCTCATTAAGATGAAGAAGGATGACGCCGAGCTTGCCGTGGAACTTGCGAAGAAGCGGGCCGAAAAGGGGAAGAGTGTTAAGAAGGTGGCAGGGGAGGTAAAGGGAGGAGGGAGAAGGAGGAAGCTGGCGAGAATCACGACGACTGGCGCTGTCGGCATCGTGAGGAGCAAGGAGGGGGATGTTGCCGGGGACGGGGAGGGGGTTATTACGCGGAGGGTGTTGAGGAAACGATGGAGGTACAAAAATGTCTGAGGGGGTGAGATGGTGGGGCTATGGTGGGTATACCGATGATATAATACATGTCATGATCTTCCTATTTTGCATTCTGGATTAAGGATTCAGGTGATGGCCTTGTCTCGTTCTAATGCGAAATACCACTTCATCGGCATTTATATTTTTGGTGAAACGATATTACTGTATTTGATAATGATGGAGTCAAACTAATGGAATAATGTAAAAACCTTACGGAATAAATACATTGAGATAAGGGCTTACAACAAGAACTCCCTCCAGCGCAACGCCGTCTTCATCCTCCGTCACCTCGAATATATATCAGAAGGTAGTTAATGAAGAGATTAATGGACGTAAGTCGGCTTTTAAAGCGGCAGGGGGAGGCAGGGAAGAAGGCGAAAGGCAGAATAATCGATCAACAAAACGCGAGCCAGAAACCAGCTGGATCGCACCTCCGATATTAAAGGCCGATTGAAATTGAAATCAAAGATATTACAAACAAAAGCCGGTGATTGATGATATACCGTACCCCCACCTTCGAACTCTACCACGTCTCTCCTCCTCTTGTCCCGCCGTTCTCCTCTCTCTCCACGAATTGCTTAATGGATTCACACACGGGCCTTCGCCCTTCTCGTCCTCATCCCCCTTCTCGCGTTTTTTCGCTCTCTCGGTCTCGTCCTAAATCATAAAATCATACACCCACCCTCGCTCTTCTTCTCCTCCCCCTCCCCGCTCGCCTTCTCAATCTGCATAAGCGTCAGCTCGAAGATCTTTGCGACGTTCGTCCCCTCCTTCGCGCTCGTCTCCAAGAAACTCGCCCCCCACTCGCTCGCCAACTTCCTCCCTTCCTCCTCGCCCACATGCCTCTGCCCTCCCCCTGCCAAGTCGGCCTTGTTGCCGACGAGCACGATGGGGATCCATTCCACGCCGGCGAGGTTCAGGATCTTGTCCCGGATGATCGAGGTCATGTCGAAGGAGGATCGGGAGGCGATGGAGTAGACCAGAACGTAGCCGTGGATCCCCAGGGCGTGGCGGGAGTTGAGGATGGAGAATTCGTCCTGTGGGTAGAGGTTGTTCAGTTCGTGTAGAATGGCGATTTGAAGAGTGCTTTTTATATACCTGACCGGCTGTGTCGATGATCTCCGCGGCGTAGTCCTGATTCCGGTGGCGGACGAGCTTCGTAAAGGTGTTCTCGATGGTAGGGTAGTACGTCTCGGAGAAGTGGGACTCAACGAACTGGATGACGAGGGATGACTTTTGGGAAATAGGATTAGGAATGGCCATCGACGATGAACAGTTTGGGACAAGCAACGTGAAACTGAAAGGAAAGGGAAAGCTGACGGAAGCTCGCATGCAATCGATTCGTATCTTCACGGGCGCGGATCATCAAGCCGAATCCTTCAACAGCCATCAACATCGTCTTCGTTATCAACCTCAGCCCGCCACCAATCCCCGACCCCGTTGTCCACCGTTTCCCCAACCACCACCACCACCCCCCCCCCGCAACCTCTTGCCGATCCAACGGAAGAAGCTCACCTTCCCGACGGCCCTCGAGCCCAGGACGGCGATCTTGCGGACTTTAGGCGGGTTCGACATCGAGACGGATGGTTGATGCGGCTGGAGAGGTGTGGGGCGGGCTGCCTTGGCTAAAGCGCACAAAGTTTTCGTTTGACGACCAGCAATATGGGCTTCACCACAGCGATGCCCAGCGAAAACCTGACCTCTCCATTTTGGTCGACAACGTAGCGCCGGTCGTCTGGACTTTAACATTCCTCTGGGCTACTTCCTGCGGGGCCATCATCACAATACTCATCCATCCCCTGACACCGGGGCGACCCCTTCGCCCACCCCCATCTCCCCGACTAAGGGGCAATGGCGGCGCGAGGAGCAGCGGGCGATGCGGCGGTCTCTGCAGGCGCCTCGCGGGAGGATGTGGAGTTGTGGCGGCATTCACCCTTCATCGTGTGCCTTAGGCTCTCCTTGCATTTTAGTAATAAGTCTCAACTCTTAGTATGCAATCATCAATATAACTAACAGTACCTGACCACGATATTAGGTATCTCGTGATCATGAGCCAGAGCAACGCGTGACAGTGACGTGTAACGATTTATTGAACAATGCTAGTGATCCCCGTCCATTCGCTTCTATCCTGAATATATGCTACCACGCTACTGGTCCCCCCTTCACCCATTTCTACATCCACCCCATGTATCCCACAATCCCAGCACTAATCTAGAATGTATAATGTGCACCTCAAGAATGTCCTAAAAAATATCCTTTCGAATTGGGGCGACGACGACCAGCTCCTGCTTCTCCGGATTCCACTTCGCTGTGCCGTTGGCGTCGTCGACCGGTTTCGGGAAAGGCATGACGAGTTTGCTAGGCACTTTATCAGCAACTGCAAGTTGCTTTCCACTCAACAAAACGAGTGACTTCAAACAGGAACTCAAAGGAGAACGCGGAGAACGCGCAAACACGCAATACTCACAACTGCGGGCATCGCACATCCAACACATCCGCCGTGCAGTCGATCACAATGTCCCCAAACCTCACCCCGGGCAGCTTCACCGTCACGACCACCTCATCAGCATGACTGGCACTCGGCTTCTTCTCCCCCATCCCCAGGTAAATGTCCTCGCTCGACACGTTCTGCCGGTACCGCACCTCGTGCTCCGGCCTCCTCCTCCCATCATCCTCCGTGGAGAAGCCCGAGGACGACGTCATGGCCTCGTCGGCGTCCCAGATGTCCGGACGGGAGGAGACGGCCGTGGGCGGCGGTGCGCGGGTGGGCAGGGAGGCGGAGGCGGCGGCTTTGGCGCGGAGCTGGGATTTGAGAAGGGCGGCGGACGATTGAGGGGCGGATGTGGATGAAGAGGTGAGGTGGGCGCCGATGCCGCCAGGTGTTAGGGAGGGCGGTTCGCGGTATTTCTGCATGATGGGTTTTAGAGAGCGAGGAACGGAACGACGGACCGGACGGCAAGAAAGGGCGTCGCAAACTCACGGGGAGGGCGGCCTGCAGGGGCGCCTCTTCGGCATCGAGGCCGCTGGAGAGGATCGTGGCGAGGCTGCGGAGGTCCATGCTCATCGCTCCTGCTCCTGCTGCGACCGGCGGGGCTTTAATTGTGTTCTTGCTCGTAATTGACGAATACATGACGCGAGTCGCCCTCCAACTCACACGCTAACGCTTCAGGACCGGCGCCCGTACGCGAGTTCAAAGCCAACTGCCATCTGCGTCGTGATAATCACGGTCGGCGAGACGAAGGTGGTCGCGATGTTGCCTGCTCAGACTAAGCGTTCGCGACGAGGCCGCGACGATGCACGCGGCTACTATGACCGGGCCGCTTTAGTCGGCAGGCGCGCGTTGATGGTAAGTCGACTGAGTCGTATTTTCGTGCACGTCCCAATACAGGATGAAAAATTACAGTGAGCGACTAATATTCAAAAATTACATTAACAAATACAACTACTGTTCGATCATCCATACAACACGCATGATTTATATGCCGTGCCAGCCCTGACCCAGCCAACAGGTGACCGCATCCGGTGAAATGCCCAACACAACCACCATTTGGAATTATAGCAAATGGTGAAGCATCTCATTTGAGAATACCGCATCGGTTGTCGTAGTTCCACCTAGATTGCATGTCACATTTAGTCAACAACGCCTGGTACACGGAAGTCCTGTTATTAAATGTAATGTACCAACCTGTTGTTCCAGTACCCGGCCGCAAATACCCCGCCGCCCCCTTTCGTCCCGGCTCCGCCGTACGGTGACCCGTCGCCCGCCGTCCACCCTGTCGCCGGGTCTCCGTACTCGTCGCCCACGACCATATAATCCGGGACCTACAGGTTTAAGGATTTATTAATGGACGCATTTTCAAGCAAAAGGAAGTTGAACACACCATCAGCCCAGTCCGGAAAGGCACCGTCCAGACGGCCCGCAAAAACCCAAGTTCATCCGTGCCGGCCAGAAAGAGGCCCATAAGCGTGCGGGTCGGCGAGGGTGCGAGGAATATGATTCCTACGAGTAAGTTAGACGAGCCTAAAGGAACCCTCAAGCTTAGAACTCACCTGTCCCCGGCGCCTCATACTTCCGCTTGTCGATCTTGATGCCGCCGGATTCCGTAAACTCAACTGAGGACATTCAACCGTCAGTGTTTAAATATACTCCTCCCAATAACTAGCCCGCAGCTGCTTACCCATCATCGCATTCCCCTCATCCGCCCTCCTGGCAGTGAACTTGTTATCCCTCGGCCCTCCTAGCACCATCATGTGATACTTCGCCGCGAGCCCATCCCTGACGTCCACGTCCCGGATAATCCTCGTCCCTCCCCGCCCAAACATATACCAAGACGTCGCGAGCTGTTGTGCCGCACGCCGGTAGACCGCGATATCAATCACGGTTGGCCGCGAGGGGATCACGATCACGAACGAGTGCGTCAAAATCTGCGCGGCCGGGCCGTAGGTGGAGGAGTAGCGCTCCTCGCTGATCCATAGGAGGTCGGTGGCCACCTTCCAATACGTCTCCCCTTCCTCCCTGAGGTACGTCGGTCCAATCTTTGGCGTCTCCGCGAAGTCGGTGCCGTCGATCGACCAGGTGTCGATCTTGACCTCGTTCTTCCGGCTAAAGAACCCGAAGCGTCTCACGTTTGTCGTGTTCAGTATCCAATGTGTCCCGATCTGGTGCACACGGATCGTCGCGAGTCTGTTGCAAAGTTGAATCAACCACAGGATGCGATGCAATAAGAGAGTAACACACACCTGTAAGGCACCTCTAGCTGCAAAATTCTAATCCCCCCTTTGCTTCCCGTTGACGCTGGGTTTAATGTGCTGAGTGTGAACGCCTCCGGGATCTTGGGGTGCGGGAGGCCCGGGTTTAAATTAGGGTCAAGGTGACGGTCGAGAAACTCTTGTAGGATGTCGTCACCGACTACGCCTTCGAACCAGTGGCCCTGACCGGGGACCTCGGAGATGCTAAAAGCGTACAGTCAGTTTGCGAAGATTGATGCCGAACCGTGCTTACTTGACAGAGACCGGATTCCGGTTCCACTCATTCACGAGGCGGACAAGCCGGCGCGTGTTCAAAGGCGGAACGTTGTCGTCGTTCCCGCCCGTACGAGCCATGATAGGGACACCGGCCATATTCGCAGCGTAAAGATCGACATCGTTCTCTGCAATCGACGACTCCATGATCCCGCGGAACATAGGGTCGGCGTAAGCGTCGCCGACCCTCATGTAGTACGGCGTGTAGAATTGAATCTTCATGTAGCCTGACGCTGGGATCGCAGCGAGGGCCCGGTCTGGGTGGTGGCTGATCAACCACCACGCGCCCTGCCCGCCGTTGCTGTGGCCTATCATAAAATCGTAATGATCAGAAGGAAATACAATAAGTAAGGAGCCAGAGGTGCTGACCTGTATAGACAAGCTTCTCCAAATCGATCGCAAGCTCGTACTTCAAATTCTCGGGCACGCCGTGAAGATGCTGGAGAGCGATGAGAGCCTGCTCGACGTTCTCGTGCGAGGGACCATGCCAGTCGAAGCCCCTGCATTATAGTGATTTAGATCAAAGAAATTAAACTCAACATGAACGATCTATACGCACCACGGAGTCCGGCCCGTCGGGAACAGAAGCTATAAAGGATATTGAGCATATTGACATTGTAGCAGCGGTGGGGCGCGCTTACCCAAGAGTACTCCTGCTGCCGGTACGCCTGCGTCCAAAACGGCGAGGAGGCTTCCACCCCAGCCCTAATAAAGCGCACGAAGTCAGCAATCATAGCATATTAAGTAATTATGCAAAAACCTACCCATGCAACGCTAAAACAACCGGGCACCTCGTCTCGCTCGTCCTACACCCCTTCTTCGGCGGCCTCGCCATAGCGTACTGCACGCTCCCGTCGTAATCCACAAACGTGATCTTGTACTCCTGCCCCCACTCCCTGCGATCCAGATAATACCTCCCGGCCGCTACTGTGAAGGACTCGTCCGTATCGAGGTCCGTGACGAGCAGGTCGAGGTCGACGTACTCAGGTGGGGTCGCGTCGGGAGGGTCGACGTAGAGCTCCACGGGGAGGGGGAAGACTTGGCCGGGGGCGAGCTTGAAGGTGAAGATGATGGAGATGTTGGCGATCATCTATGGATAGGTTGTTAGCGGTAGTAGAAAGAACGGGAGAGGCGTACCTGCGTGTTGTCAGGGGATTTGGCAATCACGTCCATAATTTGGACCCAGCCGCTCTCGGATTGCTCGCCGTAGGACGTCATAACGTCGACTGCGGCCTCGACCTTCGCCGTCCCATCCTCCCGACGCTTCCCTTCCTTCTGCTCCTCGTCCGCGTCGTCCGCCTCCTTCCCCTCATTCTGCCCCTCCTCTCCGTCCCCTTCACCATCGCCATCGTGCACACCCTTCGGCGGCAACGCCTGACCCGTCACATTCGCGTTCATGACCGTGACGGACAAGTAGTGAGTGACGAGCTTCCCGTCCATGACCTCGGGCACTACGGCGTCATCCGGGAAAACGAGAACGCCGCGCGAGGGGCCCGACATATCGACAGGCTGGAAGGAGCCCGTAAAGAGGACTTTAGGGGGCAGGGCTCTATAGGAAGACAAACGAGGTCAGAACAAAAAGGATTTTAGGGTTGAGGTCAGTGGACAGCAAATGCCATGTCACCCTGCATGTATCGCAAAGTAACTGTCCCATGCCCCAAGCTAATTTTCCACTCCTTACCACCGCTCGACAAATCGCCACACTCACCCACCAAACAGCCTAACATCCATCATCGCGCACACATACACCCTATGATCCCCCTCGTCGAGCCAAACCGCATTCCGACCAGAATGCGCGTACCCATACACATTCCCAATGAAGGCCCTGTTGTCAATCTTGAACGACACCACATGGTCGAACCCGATCGAGTATATCCCCGTCCGAGCAACGCGGAACGTGCCGCGGAAGTACGTCGCGTGGTGCAGCGACGTCCACCCGAAGGGGTCTTGGTTGAACTCCCACCGGACGTTCGGGTAGAGCACGGGCCCGACGGTCTGGTCCGTATTGGTCGCGATGGTGGTCCAGCCGACGTAGCCGCCGTCGGCGAGCTCGGAGGGGTAACGGTCCGTGGTGGAGAAGGGGATAGCCTCGAACCCACCTAGTTGACAATATTCAAGTCAGCCTCCGTCCATCGCGGCCCACGAAGGGTGCGAAGCTCACCGTATGCGCTCAGAGGGTCCGTGCCGAGCTCTCGCGCGCCAATGGCGAACGGGCCGAGGACCTGGTTAAGTGGTCAGCATGCATGGTGCCACGATCGAGCTTCTCTCTCACCTCCCACACCGGCGGCAGTTTCGGCACGCCGTCGTCACCGTCCGCCGCGGGATACTGCGCCGACTCCGACTCCATCATGATGGGCTGCTGTTGCTCTGCCGACGCCACGGCCCGGTCCTGCTCAAGTCGGGGTCAATGCATGCAGGCATACTCTGATGCTCTCCACATCCCGAAAGGTACGACAACGTACGATGAGCGGGACCAGCATGAGCAGCGCCACGGCGGCGGCTGCGGCGGACGTTGACCGCGGGATGAGCCGGCCGCATCGAGGAGGGCGCGATCTGTCGCATTGGCTCAACCTCATCATTTGACGCATGGACTGTCATAAGGTGGGTTCGCGATATATCGACCGCTAAACTATCTTGTTGCTTTTTCCCGGCATTTTATTCTATTTTGCGAGGAAAACCGCGTACTTGGGAGCAACTCGGCCGCGCCGCGTACTCACCCAAAAGCTCTCGACGAGCTTCAGCCAGGCTGGTAAGCCCAGCTAGTGCAATTATAATAACGTCATGAACGCGGCAGGGGTGAAGATGAATATGGAGTTGTCGTCGTTTACGGTATGCATATGTGATCTAGAGCTAAGCGAACTTTATCGTCGAGTGGCAGTTCTATTTCGCTCCTGTTGGAAAGTCCCTCTCCCACCAATCGTCATTGTCCGACGACGCTGCCTCCACCGCTGCCTTTACCTCAGTCACCAGGTTTTGAATCGTCCGATGCTTCATCGGTCGTGGCGGTGAAAAGTCGACATCGTCAACTCGTGGCTCTAAGCCGCCCCTCGGCACAAGATAAGCTGCCTCTGACGCTAGGCTCCGACCAAGTTTGTACCCCTCTCTATCTAATTCGTTCATTGCCAGGGGTCCCAGATTCCGCCCGCCATCATCAAGCGTAACATCCCGCAGACGGCTGATAATTGATTTCACGGCGCCGCCCGCTTTCTTCGCCACTCGTTCTCTAAAGTCGTCGTCGGAAGAGATGACGATGGGAGAATCCGGCCGCCCTGAGGGTATTGTCGACCGAGATTTCAGCGGGGCAGATACCGATAAATGAAGCGGCCCTGCCTTCATGCCAACAGCAGAGACGACTTTGGATGATGCCGACACCTTAATCTTAGAGCCCTTCTTCGCGGTGCTGTCAGTATCGTCCGTCTTCTTCCTCGCCGGCTTCAGTTTCGCGACAGGTAACGCATCACCAGAGATATTGGGTCGTCGACTGTCCACCAAAACGCCCTTGCCGCCTTTACACCCTTTTACCGGCTTGGTAGTCGAGGCTTCTCCGTCCATTTTAACCGGCACCAACATCGTCGCTTCCTCCGACTGGTTCTCATCTCCATCCTCAGGTGCCACGGACGGGGCCTCCGCCTTTACGCCCTTCCCTTTGTTCCCGCTACCCAACGGGTCAGCTCGCTTCCCCTTCCCCTTCCGCGACCTCGGCGACCTCTGCTTCGACGACGCGCCGCCGCCGAGCCCCTTCCGGGCCATCACGCCGCCCGCCTCGCCACCGAGGCCACCTTCCATATCGGAACCGGACCCTGAGGAAGCGCCGTCGGCCTCCGCGTCCGATCCGCCGTCGCCGTCGCACTCCTGCTCCTCGAACGACGCCGGATCCCGTTCCCGCATCTCGCGGACAAGGTCCCCCCATATAAGACGCGCTCTGCAGGTCGGGCAAGAGCCCGAGACGGGGATCGCAGGTGGAACCTTCGGGGGCGCCATACCGGAAGCGCGGATGCGGGCGGCCTCCGACTCGAGGAAGGCGCGAGAGAGGCAGGATGGGTGCGACACCATGTTGCAGGCGTCGTGCGCGCAGGTGAGCCAGGCGAGGGAATTCTGGACGGGAGGATTAGTTAGCTGAGCGGATTTTGATAATGGAGAGATATTGAGCAGAAAAGAAAGATAAAAAAAAAAAAAAAAAATGCAAAAAACGGATATTAAAAATTAAAAAAGATGATTTAAAATATGACAAAACCACCGGGGGGCCAGGGGAAAATTGAAAAAAAATAGAAAGAATAATAAAAAAAAAAAA
>JADGJL010000060.1:12424-50594 GCA_027600665.1 Irineochytrium annulatum
GTTTCCCCGGGGCGGGTTTTTGGGCCGGGCGTTTTTTTTTTCTGTGGGGTTTTTTAAAAAAATTATATATTTTAAATAAAACAAAATAAAAAAAAAAAAAAAAAAAAAGGTCGAAACGGCTCTTATCCATTCTTCCACATGATATGTAATATGAGACATGCAGAAGGGGGGGACAGGGGAAATGGGATGATCTCGTTCCTGTATTCTAAATAATATACAAATATCCATACCTTGCCAGGTTGACCGCATTCACCGCATAAGCAACAACGCGGCTCCTCCGGCAAATCCCTTGGCGGCAGCCTGTCCTGGTACAACGGCAGTATCGACGCGGGGCCGTAAGTGACGGACATATGATCCGGTGGTGGCGGAAGCTTCGCCAGTCCTGCCCTGGCCTTCTCGGTCGTGACGTGGATGCCCAAAGGCCATCGGTTCCACTGGTCATTCCTCAGCATGTCGTTCAGAATCTTGATCTTCCCCGCGAACGTAAGCCGGTTCGAGGCGTAGAGGCGCTCGCCGGATTCCAGCTTAAAATGCCGAGACTTGTGGGGGTTCTGCCAGGCCCACTCAAACTGCGAAGGTCGCGTTAAGAGTTCAGGTCTATACCAGATCAATGAAGTTGAAATGAGCAGCTCACCTGGAGCGCGGCCAGCTTGGTCGGAAACCCATGGACAATTAAAGCCATGACCCCTGCGAAGAATGCGCGGGAGGTTCGTGAGTCTGGTGGCGACGGCAGGCATGCTGAGGCCTCCACTTACATGGTCGATTCTTCGAGGTCTTGTAGGCCCCGCCCGCGATCTCCCCGTTGTGCTGTCTCAGGCGACGCTTCGGATCCGGCGTCGACCCGACATAGGCCGAGTTCTCCTTGCCTGGGAGCACCGAGTTCAGCAGGTAGCAAGCGTAGAAGAACATTCGTATTTCGCGGTCCGATACTTGGGCGCATAATCTGAAAACCCGCTCACCGAATTAGATGCATGCTGAGAAAATTGTAGGAATACACATGAGGTCTCCAGGCCGCTCATCAAGGTCTCGCTCCCGCTCACCCCGATCGCCGTCGTCGAATGGGTCAAGGGATTCAAGGTCCCCGGACCAAGGCCGACGGCGCTATCGGGTTCGCAAGACGAGCGCAAGTCGAGAACGCAGCGGCAACTCGAGACCCTCTCGTTTCCACGACGACAAGCGGGGGAGGACCAGCGGGCGCTTGAGGAGCAGGGAGCGGTCGCTTGGGGAGGACAATGGAAGGGCCAGGCGATCTTCATCGGAGGTTGAGGGTGACCGGTGTTATGGCGTCTTGAGGCGGAAAGAGATTCGTTCGGACGATGAGGATGCAGGGAACAGACGGAAGCGTTCGAGGGACACGGGCCGCAGGAAATATGACGAGGAGGAGGACGGCGAGATCAAAGAGTCTTCTAGGGAGCGGAAGCGCAGCAGACGACAGGCTTCGACAGAGGACTGGCCGGCCGAGGAGGGGGACGGCGCTGTTGGGAACGGCAATCTGGAGTACCAACCATCGGAGCAGGACTGGCAGCTCTTGCCGTCGGGCCACTACTGGAGGGCGGATGCGAACATTTTGTACGACCCAACGACGGCGGCCTACCTGACTTTTGACTCGGCGCTGCAGACGTGGGTGCCGTACGATGGGTCCAGGCCGGTGTCGGACGCGACCATGAAGCTGGTCGTGGTCGAGAGTGGGGTCGTGGCGGCCAAGGGCGTCGTGGTCATCGATGGGGCCGGACTGACGATTGGCAGGGATAGGGCGGATACGAGGCGGTTGCGGTTGGGCGAATTGGCGGTGTCGAGGTTTCATGCCGAGATCTTCACAATGGGATTCGTGGACGAAGACGAGGCCGCGGAAGTTGATAGCGCCGATGAATGGGTGACAACGAAGAAGCGTGGCCGGGACCGGCATAAGGCGACGAAGCGGCGTCGTGACGCGGAGGACGGGGAGGAGTACGTGGACAAGGTCGAGGAACGGAAGCGCGAGGGATTCTTTGTCGTCGACCACGCGAGCACCCACGGCACCTTCGTCAACGATGACAGGATTAGCGCGGCCAAGGTTTCCTTTTCGGGAGAGAGAGCCCGAACCCCCCAAAACCCTTCCCGTCTGGCCTCGTTTGCTTATCGCGTTACCCACTACCCTTCCAGAACACGAGCAAGCCACGCCGCCTGAACCACCTCGACCGCATCCGCATCGGTAACTCCACGTTCGAGGTTCACCTACACGACTTCTGGCCTTGCGACGCGTGCAGGTCTACGGGCGACAACGAGATCGCGACGACGCACCCACGCGGGCCCGCGCAGCAGCCGGCCGGCGCAGCGGCCGTCCCCACGCTTACTTTTACGGTGAGCTCGAAGAAGGACACCGAGGCCGCGCGGGTGGCCGAGCTTAAGCGGCTTCGGAAGCAGGTCAACGGAGGCGCAGCCCGCGCAGCGTCGGCGACGTGGAGCAGCGGCAGCCCCTCCGTCGGGCCCTCGGCGGCCGAGGCGGAGCCGGAGGCAGCCGTGCAAGCGCAACCCCGTCGCGCCAAGTACGTCGATCGGGCCGCTATGCGACGAGGCCTTAATGGTGGCCGGCTAGTGGATGAGGACGACGTCCGCGCGTTTAGGGAGTCGACGGGCATCTTGTCGTCCTCGGCGTTGCTGGATCACATTGCGGGTGGGCTCAGCGCGTCGGCTTCACTACGGGCCGGGTCCGAGCCGCCCGTTGAGGGCGTGGGCAGGTCGTTGCTGATGAAGATGGGGTGGAAGGGGAAAGGGCTCGGCAGCGGCGAGGCCGGGATTGTGGGGCCGGTAGTTGCGAGTGGCACGGACGGCAGGCGCGGAATCGGGTGCGGTCAGGAGGCCGGTGGCGCGAAGACGGCGGAGGCCGGGATGTCGAGGCAGGTCAAGGCCCGCATGAAGGCACGCGACCGCTACGACGAGCTAACAGGGGTGTGAAGGATATCAGTAAATGAAATCGGGGTTGCGTATGTTGCACAATACACTGCTTGATTGATTCGCTCGGCTGATCATCACACCACCGAGCCGTCGTCGCGGCCCCGTCGCGCCCCGTCGCCGTCCCCGCGCTGTAGGGCAGCTGATCGCCATCGGGCTGCCGTTGACCTCGCGCTGGTCGCTGGTCTATGCAGGAATCAACTTTCCACTACATCACCCGCCACGAGAGGCTGCAAAGCAACGACCTTCCTCCCCATCTCAACGACTTCAGCGTCCCCGTTCCTCCCGCCGCCATGTCGATCGGCCTCACACCGTCCTCGTTCGCCGTGGACTTCGATGGCGACGCCAGCATGGACTTTATCCCCGGTGGCGTTGACCGTCTGGATCGTCTGGACGCCATGCGGATGGGCAGCGAGACTGAGGATCTTCGTCAGGGCCTTCTGTCGAGATATGAGGCGGATCACGACGAGGGCCTCAATCCGAACTCGCTTGCCGCGTTTGAGGAGCTTCGTCAGGGCCTCCTGGCCGCGTCGTCCGGCAAGGCGTTTCTGGTCCCGGTGTCGGAGATGTTGTCGCCGCCCGCATCCTTGTCGACGCCGGTGTCGTTAACGCCAACGCGACTCGCCGCGGCTGGGGTCAAGCAGTCCGGTTCGCCCACACACCCCATTATAAACCTCCACCGCATTTCGACGTCGCGTCATGGACTTGGACGGATATCAAAGAACTCGACATCCCCCGCCCCGACGTCCCCGACTCACCATCATCATCGGCACGCGTCGCCGATATCCATTCCCGCCGCACCGAACCCTTCCCCTCTGACCTCACCCACCACTAAGGGCTGGAGGCAGTCTCCCCCGCCATTCAAAACGTCTTTCTCATCGTCATCGTCTTCCTCGGAGTCTCCCGTTCGGCGTCGACGCGCCGTCACGGTCTCCGGTACGGTCCCGACTGCCGCCCAGCTCCGACGGGGCGCAGGCCTCCAGCAACGGATTCGAAACCACCACCGCGGCCACAGCGGCGGCTCAACCCTCGCGTCGGCAGGAGGCGAATGGATCCTCCCGACGCCGCCGCCGCAACGCGCGCACACGCCCGATCCCTTGCAGCCCGTCGACCAACTCATCCCCATCCACGCCGAGGCATCGGCCGGCAACATCGACGCCGTTCGCGCTCTGCTCGACGCCGGTGTCGACCCGACGTCCACCGACTCCCGAGGTCGCACCGCCCTGCATTTTGCCGCGTCCGCGGGACGTGCTGCCGTGCTCGACGTCCTCCTGTCCCGCGCGGCGGGATCGTCCATTGGCGGATGCGCGGCAGCCGTGCCGTTGGTCGAGCTCCCGGACTCGAACGGGAACACGCCGCTGCACCTTGCCGTGCTGGCGAACCATCTGGACTGCGTGCTCGCGCTCATGAGGGCGGGCGCGGACCCGAGGAGCGTGGACAGGTTCAAGAGGACTCCCGTGGATTTGGTCGAGAGCAGGATCAGGTTGATCGCGGGGAGGGGTGTCAGGAGCACGGTGGCCGGGGTGGAAAGGGAGAGGCTGATTGCTGAGCTCCGACAGGTTTGTTATTGATGATGATAAATCACTTTTGCTTCACGGGTAGTTTAACATCCTTACCTTGCGTATTTGCAGATTGTGGGCATTCTTCAGTTCTACGCGCAGTCACAGGAGAAGGACGCGGCGGCGCCGGCGGACATGTGCACGCTGATGGAGGGCGACCGGCGGGCTCGGTCACACTCGAGCCCGTTCGTGACGTCGAGCAGCAGGGTGTTGGACCTGCAGGCCCTCACGACGAAGCTTGCGGTCTTGCAGACAAGGCAGCACTTAGGGGAGGCGGAGCCAGATGACATGGATTCCGGTGCGAGGGTTGACGTTGGGATTGATGAGGACGGAGGAAATGACGACGGCGGCGACGACGGGCTTGATCAGGTCGTGGACGAAATTCAGGCCCTTTTGGATAAGCTGCGGATGTAGCATTTTGATTTAATCTCGTTATCGTTACCCGGTTGAGCATATTTATGCCCTTTCTCTGAGGTCATTCTCTTTCTACTCGGGACGTCTCTGGACGACACGCAACCATCTCATGGCTGGGATGCCCTTTGCCCTCTCTACTTGATATTGCGGTGACCGCACCGTTTTTGGACGGGCTGTAGCTCTTTTTTCGCCCTTATTCCCCACTATGAGTAAATACGCAGTATACGGATGGTAAATGTAATAAATGACTTCACCTGGAAATTGGGATTTTGGGTACAAATCATAAAAACCAGCGGGTGTCCTGCAAACCGCAGTTTTGTGCTTCTACGAAAGTGGATCACCAACTGCGAGCGAGCGTCCTCGTCGTCGCTCGATCCGTCGACCTGTCGCCATGCCGTCCCACCACATCCTCCTCGTCATTGATCACGACAACCTGGACCGCTCGTTCGGGCCGTCTCTGATGGCCTCCTGCGAGAAGCTGGCCGACGCCCCACATGTTGCCTGCACCGTTATCGGCACCACCGACCGCGTGGCCTCGTTGAAGACTCCCAAGCTCTTCCAGCTCGTCCAGGCGCTCGGCGTCGCCTCGATCCGGCTCGCCGCCCATAAGGCCGCCATTGAGGGACACCGCGCCATTGTGGACTTCCTGGAGTTCGAAGACCGGCACAGGTCTCTGACCTTGATCGTCGCCGGCCGGGCGGACACCGTGGGCCCGCTCGCTGATCTTTTGAGAGGGGAGGCGAGGGATCTGACGGATGAGTCGGATATTCCGAATGAGAGCGTTGTTGTCACTGCTGTGGCGGTCGATTCTGAGAGGGACTTGGCTGATGTGTTCGGGCCCGCGACGGACCCAGTGAGGATGGCGGAGCGCGCGAGACTGGCGTATCCGACGCCTGAGGCCGAGGAGAGGCCCACGCGTGGGTATGGACTGCAGGATAGCGAAGACGACGAAGAGGAGGAGGAGCAGCAGGTGGGATCAACCCTGTGCACAATCTGCAGGATGATGTGCGATGGTGACAAGCTGGACGTTCATGTGAAGTGGCACAACGATAGCCAGAAGGTATTCACGAGGGAGGAGTACGTGAAGTTGCAGGGCTTGCCGCCGGACGACGTGACGCCGAGGAAGAACAAGGCGTCCGGCCAGGAGTACCCGTGCGAGATTTGCAAGACCCCGTTCAAGACTTTGAAGTCGCTTAGTTCTCACAAGGGCCATCACACGCGGAAAGGGATTATGACCGCGCAGGATTACGAGGTGGCAAAGAAGGCGGCAGAGAAGAACGGATCCGTGAAGATGGATCAGTTCGTGTGCGGGATATGCGATCAGGTTTACGACACGGCGAGATCGCTCGGAGGCCATAAGGGTTTGTGTTTGTTATTCCCTTCAAAATGATTTTTCTCCAACATTTGTTGCTCGCAGGTCATCACACGCGAAATGGAATTACGACAAAAGAGCTGTATCAAGCTTCTGTTAAGATGGGGCCTGCAAAGACGCCGAAGAAGTCGATGGTGAAAAATGCAAAGGATACCGGAACACCATCGTCCCCACCCGCTGTGTAAGTACCTCTAGCTACCTAAGCTTGCTTCCTTATAGGCTGACGCATAACCCCCCAGATCGTCCTCATCGGTCGCCGACGGACCGAACCCTTTTATCTCATCAACCAGCGCGGCCGTTACATCCAACATTGCCGCCAACCCTTTCAGCTCGGCCTCTTTGGGCGAAGCCCAAAACGGTTCCTCAACCCCGACGCCCATTAACAACACCTACCGGTCCGTTTTTGCCGGCGAAAACACGCAGCCTAAAGCCGACACCGCGGCGACTGCGCAGCGTCTCAGCGGGTACGCTCCTCCGTCCCCGCTGCCGTCCCCAGGGGTCTCCGGGGGCGGCGGACAGAATCTTGGATCGTATGACTCCGAAGGCTTTGCGACAACGTCGGACCGCGGCGGCGGCGCGACGGCCGGCGCCACCGCGTTCGGAGCGAACTCGTCGGTGTTCAGGAACGCGTTCGGGAACCAGAACGGGTTTGAGAGTTCGTCGCCGTTTGGTAGCTACTCCGCATTTGGAATCCCTTGGGAAACGCCGCTGCAGCAGCAGGCTGGTGCGCTAGTATTTGGTGAGCTTCAGAACAGCATGTTTGGCGCGCAGGCGAATGTGGACGCGGCTTTGTTTAGTGCGCGGCATGTCGACGCGACGTCGGCTTACAGAACGCCGAACGCCACGCCGGGGCCTGTTGTGCAGCCGGTGGAGCATAGGCATCTCGTCACGCCCGAGCCGTCGCCTGCGCCAGTGCCGAGGAGGGAGGAGGAGGCCTTTATGTGAGTGACGTCTTTGCCTCGCTTTGGTGGAATTTATATTAACCCGTTCTTCTTCGTTTTATTAGAACGAGCCAGTCGCAACCTGCGAGAACAGTTCAGAAATCCACAATGCCTTTCCCTTGTCCGATTTGCCCGCGAGGCTTCGACAAGAAGACGTCGCTCACAACGCACAAGGGGCATCACTCGAGGAAGGGCATAACGACCAGTGAGCAATGGCTGAAGAGCCAGGAGGAGTAGAGCTTTTATGACCGTGGTGGTCCTGTGTTTGGCATATTATTGCTGTGTAATTAGCATATTCTTAGCGAGAGTTGGATCTCCTCCAGTGCTTTATTTTCTACTTTTTTTTGGCTAGGTGAGGTTGCGATGTTCGTGAAGCAAATATAGAAGAAAATTCGAAATCAAATATAAAGTAAAATGTATATTGCAAATGCAGCATGGGTAACCCTCTGCCCCCGCAACACACGCACACCTGTATGCTAGCTGCCTAAAACTAAAAAAAGCCCGGGCAACCACGTCCGCTTCCAAATGATGTAGAACACCGTACACAGAAACACCAACAGCCCTCCGAATATAATGATCCTGTCCATCATGTTCTGCCTCTGCAGCTGAGTTAAAATACCGGTGGAGATCTTCATCACGGAGGCATAAGTGTTGTACTCGTTCTTTGTCTTCAAGAGAAGTTTTGTAGAATCGTCTGATGCGAAGTCGTATTAGATGCGCTTGGTCTTAGAAAAAAATCTTACCTAAAACTTGAGCCGCGGCGAAGCTTTTCTCCACTTCGCCCGACAACATCTGGACCGTTTGTCGAAGAGTATCCGTCAAGGCCGCCCCGGTGTCGGCAACAGTTTTCGAATTACTGCGCAGAACTTTCGTTAGCAACACGCCATGCCTCCAAAACGGGTTGAAGTGCACTCCATCAACGAACACTTTTCTTCGATTTCGCAGCTCCATCGCCTCTGGACCCCCGCTGAGCAGGACCTGCCGCTCACGTTCGGCAATCCGGTCGAGGTTGGCCTTCGCCGCAAGCCTGGCGGTTCTCAGGTCGTTCTGAAGTCTGCGCTGAGGTCAACGCAGTAAGCGACTGGTCCCATATGGGGGCGAAGGCCATCACGCGGCGTTTCCTCACTCTTTGAACTGCCTCTCCAACATGGCCAGATCCTTGAGCGTCGCGTACTGTTCCTCGTCAGAGTCCATGTCCTCGGCTGCCATTCTGAGGTCCTGAGTAGGAAAGATTAATCGTAACACTCGCGATGAGGAATACCTCGATCAGCGAGAATGCGGCCCGGATCTCCCCGCGGATCTCGTCCCCCATGCGCGACGATTCGTGCAGCGGTACCTCCGCGGCCCCCAAGTCCGCAATGGCCGCCTTTAGTCGCAGCCGGGTAGATCGCAGGTCCTCGGTTGTCGACATCACGATGCTGCAGCTTTTTCTCGCATGTCCAAGCCGACAGGCGCCGACGAGCCCATCGTCCTCGCGCTCGACCACGCCGACGACCACGACCGGCAATCGATCCGGTCTTTTCTCTCCCGTGCGCGCTGCATCAACTCCAAGGATCCCGGCGCGCCGCGGCCAGACCATTGCTCGAAGATCCCGCCTCGAATCGCGCACGAGAAACCTCCTGCGAAGCCCGCCGTCGGCCTCCGGGCGCTCTGGACACGCCGGCTGGGCGTTGGCGTCATGGACGTCGCGATCGGGCGCGGCGTCTTCCACCCGGACGGGCCGCTGCTCTCGGCCCGGCAGAAGGCGAGGGTCGTCCAACGCCGGTCGGCCGGGGTGAGGATGAATGGGAACGGCGACGGCAAAGCGGTCGCGATTTCAGGGCCATTGGGACCCGCCTGCGTCGTGGTTGGGACCGACACGGGCACGCTCGTCGCTCTGGATGGTGCCGACTCGCTAAAGGATATCACGTTGGACTCGAAGGGCGCATGCGTGACAAGCATGCTCGTTCGCAAGGTTTTGCCTTTTGCCGGGAGCGACATCGTCGTCGGAGACTCGGAGGGCTCGCTGACGGTCATGTGCCGACAGAGAGCGATTTACAGGAAGATGGGCGGCGCGCCCGTGACATGCCTGGATTTGCAAATTGGACCAGGTCGCTATCTGTTTTCCTTCGTTGGTTTGGCTGGCGCTACGACGACGCGCTATCGGATGTTAATTGGACTTTTCATTGGCCGGCAGATGGGGAGCCCGAGATTCTTGCCGGTGACGCGGAAGGATCCGTCACCGGATACAGCGCCTTTGAGCTCCGGTGGCGCTCACCGGTCGGCGGCGTTGTTCCACATATCGGGGTGAGCATACGGCTTCCACCCACTGTTTCGTGTCGGCCTTTCCCTTCGCATTATTTATGCGAGCCTCCTCGGTTAGATTGCCGCCTGTTAACCAGTCTAAAGTCGATCACGCCGACTCCAGGGATTGCTTGCATGCTGGCCGTCGACCTTGCGAACGACGTTGGCGAAAAAATACGATTTATCCTCGCCTGCGATGGCTCTCCTCGGCTACTATTTATCTACCGGCATCAAGTTATCTTCTGGATACCAACTCCTTGTCTCATTCTCTCGGTAAAAATTGGTGGAAGGCGTCTTCCCACGATCGGCTTACATCTGATGTTTTCTTCCTCTCAGTTATGCAGTGGGTACTTTTGGTCAAGACCAAAACATGGGCAAAATCGACCCGTCCAGGTGATGCTGGGGGGAGAGGACGGAAATCTATACGTACTCGACGCGCTTGAGGTTTGTCCGCGCACGTAACATGCGACCGCTTAAGTACAATAATTTTTAGATCTACACCTACGCGGTCGTGGAGTTCACCATCACACAAGTGCTACCTTTACGGCCTGAGGGCATCGGCACAGACGCGGTAGATTGCGTGGTGTGCTGTGGCCATTTTGCGGAGGCTAAGATCTACTATGAGGGCGAGGTATAACGCCCCCATTGTTCCCCTCTAAACGTCAACGCAACGCAGCTCATACCACCCGACGATCCCGTCGTAGTCGAGGATTGGATCCACCGCATGGCCGTCGGCTCTCTCCAATCCCTCGACTCCACGGAGCTCGTCCTCTGTCTCATGGACTCGACCGTGCGATGTTTCAAGGTTGCGATGAGGGACTCCCGCGGCATCCTGGATCGCGTGATGGAGGTGGATGCGGCAGGTGCTTCGGACGAGGACATAAGGAAGCGGGAGATCCTAAAGGCCATTCTGACCGCGGCAGACACAGGGAATAACGACCCGGCCATGTTTGCGGATTTGCGCGCGCCGCGGGCCTTTGAGGAGGAAGATGGGGAGATTGATGAGGGGTTTGGGAATGTAAGATGATGTTGGGCATGGAGGGTCGCAGCATTCTGTCATGACACGACTTGTATTGGATCTCGGCATATCTTTTGACTCCACTGAGTGCAAGCTGTTCGTCGGCGGCTGGTTTTCCACCCCTTCTAATGCTCCTGGTGGCGTTGATATCATCGCGCCCCGCAAAGCCAGTCGAGGCATTGTTTTCCTAGAAAGTCCCGTCCCTATACTAAGTATTGCACCTGTGAGCACTGGGCTTGTCCACCTAAGTAATCCAAAGAAGTGGACATAATGCATGAAGATCTCCTACATTTTCCCCGGTAATTACTATTTAACAGAAAGTACAAAAGACCAACAACTTCGGCAGACGTCAGCAAGTCATAACGAAATGCACACACGGGTATAGCAAGGCACTACATGAGCACCAGCAGGGCGCCAGTCGACGAGCTTATAGTCATCGATGAATCGTCAGCCTGCCCCCCCACCCTCATCCCTTGAAACGGGCCGTGACGATGACTCCTGTCTACCCATATGTGCCTGCCATCGCGCTGGAGTTCAAAAAAACCGCCTCTTATTATCAGCGACTAGCGTCATCTCCTTATCCGCCGTCCGCCCGTCTTCCCTCATCTTCTCCAAACCTCATATGTACGAATAACATGCCCTCTGCGCCCGGCCGCTCACTCAGGAATCCTACGCATCCGTCATGGTGCTTCTCCACATTTGCATTCATAAAATTCTGCGCCAGCGTCCTCTGTCGACAGGCGCGACAAGATCAGCTTGTTGTTGTGAACGTCGCGAGGAAACTCCTCATGCTCGCCATGATGGCGAGAGCGACGGAAATGCCTGGCCTTCAAATGTCGCATAGCGTTGATAACGGGCTCTTTCTCGCTTCACTACAACACCTGCAGCGTCTGCACCTTATCAGAGCCGATTTCGATTTGTTAGCTTGCATTGAATCCCGCATCCTGAAAAAAAATAAAAATAAAATAAATTATAAACAAGAAAAAATTGGTAATTTAAGTTACTGACCTTCAGCGACTGCTGCATATAGTGACCTTACCATGGTCCTCACGACATATGCTTGCGGCCACCAGAGCCTCACCGACTTCCTCCCGCGCGGCCCTGCCGCATCGGCCGTTCCGTCTTTTCTGAACAAGTGATGCCCGTAAACAGGGAACTCCCGCAATAGCCATCAGCAGCCTTTCCCAACTAATGTCCGCTTTCGACCCACACGGCGTCGCGATCGCGATGAAGATCGGCATCGGCAGGCTCCACGCGATCCTGACGTCCTCGTCGCCGTCGTGATGGTCATTGATCGTCAAGAACGGCAGTGTTTCGTTGCCATCCCCACGGCGGTCAAACCAGCCTCAGCTTTTGGGGCCCGCGATCAACTACCTTTATACCCCACCGACCCCCGACGCCCGCCGCCCGGAGTCCAAGAGCCCTCCATGCCGCCCTCGGATTCCCCCGTAAACCAGCCGGCCCTGGCCGCGCGCGACCCGGACCCACCACAGGCTGTCGACCCGATACCGAACGCCCCCAATGTCATCAAGCCCGCACAACCACCATCACCGCCCCAACAGCAGCCGATCAACCCCTCACCACCAGCGGCCTCTCCAATAGATGACCCCTCCCTGATCCCTTCCCCACCATCCAACCCCGACAATATAAACGCGGACCCGATCGCGCCCCTCGCCCACGAGCTCGGCCTCTCGGACGCCGACATCGCGCACCTCTCCCCGGAGCAGCGCCACGTCCTCGAGGACCGGAAGCACTTCCTCGACGAGCATCGCGGCCACGAGAAGCAGCACGCCCAAATGGCCTTGATCCTCATCGGCGGCCTTGTCGTGTTCCAGCTTCTGCTCCTGGCATGGAAGCGTCTACGGCCACGATCGTTCCAGCTCGCGTCTCTCCTGGGCCTCTGGGTCGTGCCACCGGCCATCGGGCTCAGCCTGGGCAACTACAGGTACTTGATGACGTGGTGCCTCTTCAGCGTGGCGAACGCGTTTGTGGTCCGGCGGGCGCTGTTCGAGACGCCCATGCAGAGCTCGACGCCAAGGCTCGTGTATCGGTGGTACTCGTACGTGTACAGCGCGTCGGTGGCCGTGGGAGGGTTCGGGTACTTCGTCGTTTTAGTCACATTCTTCCACATACCGTATGCGCTGATGGGGTTTTCGGAAAAGACGGAGCTGAGCATGTTTCAGGTATGTGTCTGGCTAGAGACGTTGGAGGTGTTCCGTCGTTAGCTGATGTAAGCACTTTAAGGGCGGCGTCGTTATACTCTTTTACGGCCTGTACTTCGGCACGCTAGGCCGCGATTTTGTCGACAGCCTCTCGGACCGGATGGCGGTGCGCACGGGCTACTTTAACCGGACGGGCTTCCCAAAGAAGCACTTGCGACCGAATGTGTGTGCCATCTGCGGGGACTCGACCGACGCGGGTTACCGGGGTCGACACGGGGCCGTCAAACTGCTTAAGCTTGGGTGCGATCACACATATCACGAGGAGTGTATCCGGTAGGGTCTTGTCACACTGTCCGTTAGGTGTCCCCGAGTGCTTACCACGTATATATATTTGTAGGGGTTGGACGATAGTGGGGAAGAAGGACTGCTGTCCATATTGCAAAGAGAAGGTGGATCTGAAGGCGTTTTCGAAGCACGCCTGGGACACGACAGTGAGTTCCATTTCACTCGCCTAACTTCGTGATAAGAGGCTTATTTACGTTTATCTTTTCGTTAATTAGCAAATTTTATACCTCAACCTCCTCGACGCCCTCCGTTACCTGATCGTCTGGAACCCGATCCTCTTCCTGATGCTTCACTTCATCTTCAACGTCCTCGGATACTCGTAGCCCCTTCTATTGTGGCTCTATTTGGGGCTCCGACAGAAAGTTGCGACGCTGAGGGCCCGCCCGTTGCATGGCCGAGGCCTCGCGTTTTGCACTTTCTCTATTTTTTCTTCTTTTTCGATTTTTAATATCGTGTGTTTCCTTCATGCCTTTTTTTTTTTTTCTTTTTTTCCCTTTTATCGGCGGTTAATCCGAGCTTGCATTTGTCGCTCAAGATTCCGAGTCTATATGGTGGTTCTTCTCCTTGAAAGGAAGGCAATAACTCGCACTATATTTATCCGATTTTTATGGCGGATATGCATATGAATAGAATACAATCACATTCGTTGCTCTTATGGTAATTTAAATGCGAAGGTGACGTACAAAGGGTGCCTGCAGCCGTTAATTCTCATAATCTATTCGAGCGCATCGTCCGCCAGGAGATAAAGGAAGGCAAGCTGCATATTGCGAAGTTCTACGTATCTATTTATAATCCTCGTCGTAAATTTTTCATGGTCAGTCTGCTCGCTTAAAATATATTTAGCCACAATCATTTTGTGGTATATTTGGTGAAATGGACATGCACATGTCGCGTCGTGAGAAGGGCGTCCGCAAGAGCCGTGGACGTGTATGTGAAAAATGAAATATATGCGTCATTGCCTGTTAAGACGGCATGTAGTAACAAAAAGCAATAAACGGCAAGTGTGCATTCAACGAAGAATACGAGAAGGTCATAATAAAGGGGTGTCTTAAAAAATTTGAAGTCGGAAGTCTTCCAAACCCTCTCTTGTAAACAATCCCTCAAACAAGGCACAACGCCGCGATAATCGCGGCACCAACCAACGCGCCAACCTCCCTCCGCCCCGCTCCACCCGTTTTCGTCGTCGTCCCCGCAGCCCCCGTCGTCGTCGCCGCACCCGCCGCTACCCCGGTCGTCGTTACCCCACCCGCCGACACGCCGACGGTCGCATTCGCGGGCCCGATAGTCATCGCGCAGTTCGTCGTCGGCAGACCCTCGCACGGATCCGCTTTGGGATCGAAAAGGCTCTTGAGCGTCGGGCAGTTGATGATGGAGGAGGCCACGTTGGAGCAGAGGGAATAGCATGGCGGGGTGACGTTCTGACGGAGAAGCGAGGGGAGGACTTGGGCGAATTTGGCGTTGTCGTCTGATTGGAATCAGGTAAGTAGACTGACGGATGTAGAGCGGGTATATAAAGGAAATAGCATCGCGTATACTGAAAGCGAGGCACCCATACTTACAGAACTTAGCGGTCGCCTGCAAGTCAGGAATACCTGAGGCTCCGACGGGCGGAAGCGTGTAGTTGGCGCCGTTGCAGGGCCCCAGAGACCCCAGGCAGTAAACAACGGGGATGGTCGCGGCGTATTGTTTGAGATCCGGGCAGACGCCCGTCAGGGTCGGGGTGTACTGGGTGTTGAGCTCAGAGGACTGGCCAGGGGTGAGGACGCTGTTGAAGGTGGGAGTCAGAGACGATTCCACGGCCGAGCGGGTATGAAGTCCAACAGATAGCTTCCCCTGGTTGGTCCATGCTCATCGCCACCAATTCACTGCCTCCTGCCATATTCCCAACCATGACGGTGATCAACTTACGTAAGGGCCGGCGCCAGGAATCCACAGTAAGTGTCGTTAGCCAAGAACGGCTCGCATGTCAGGCCGCCGGCGACGACGGTCCCCGCCGTCGCAGTGGCACCCGGCGCAGCGGCAGTCGCTGAGGCATCCGCAGCAGCGGTCGAAGGCAGGGACGAGGTAGCGGCCGACGCTGTGCCGATGACGGTAGCAGAGACGAGGATGGTAGCGGCCAGCATGGCTGGGTCCTGGGAGCGGTGCAGGGATATGGCGAGAAGGTGAAGAGCTTTTTGGAATGCCGATTTATGCCGACTTCCCTTTCCCATTCCCCCACCACCACCACCACCACCACTAGCATATGCACCAGTGCGTCCGTGCAGGGACTCTGCGACGTGATGAGAGGAAGAAGGCCCACGTTGGCGTTGGCACACGCATCATCGACGGTGAGTGGGATGTGCAGGGTAAATCGCTTACGATCATTTTAATATATAAATAAGTATGGACGTCGATTCTCATCAGATATTTTACTTGTCGTCGTCGAGGAGGTTGATAAGAGGTTTAATGAGGGGTGTGGAATGGGCAAAGGTTTGAAACACGTGCCTAAGAAATCAGGCTCCGACGTTCTCTGTCACCGACGGAATGACGGCCAAGGCGCACCGGAAGGCGCCGAAGACGTCGGAGATGCGAGCGGACTCGAAGCTCGACGATGAGGACATCGACAGGGCTCTGAAGGAGTCCGCGACGGCCTCGGAGAAGGTGCCCGCCGCCCCGATCGCGCAGGCGACCCTTGTCCAAGCCGCCGTGCCTACGAAGGCTCCGGGATACGCGGGGTGGACCGCAAAGGCCCTGATAGGCATCGTTGCACTGCTGGGTGCTTACTTTGCGTGGCGATCGCGAGTGAGGCCGCCAGGTACGAGGAGTTCCTTTGACCGAGTGCAGCTCAGGTGACGATCTCACCATCGTTTAGTATTCGATAATCCTCCAACGTATACAAAGGGACCGAATCCTTGGCGCGATAAGTGGCTCAACGGTGCGTTTAAGGTCGGTGTGGACGATAGCTGACATGCTGGCAGATCGGCATAGAGAGCTTGATGGGATCCTTGTTCGACCTCGTATGTACTCGTCTGCTTCATCTAACAAGGCTGACCTTCGATATCAGCGCTGAAGATCTACCTCATCTGGACAACACTGCCCCATACCTTCACGGACCGCAACCGGAAGGTCATAGACGGCTATCTTTACCACCACCCAGACGCCGAGATCAACATCTTTGCCTCCCATCTCCCCCTCGATCAGTTCTCAGCCTATTCCGAAGCCGGCTACAAGATCAACGTCATCCGGATCAATGATACCTTCCTCGAGGAGTTTTCATCCCCATGCCCGGGCTCCCACTGGATCAGAGATCCCAATACCAAGCACGGGCAATACTACTACTCCCACCTGACGGACTACATCCGCTTCTGCGCGCTCCTCCAGTGGGGCGGCGTTTACAGCGACTTTGACGCCCTCACGCTCGCGAGGATGGACTCGCTTGGCACCGCGTTCATCGGACAGGATTCTTCTGGCGTCGGGAAGAATAATAAGGGCTGCGATTGGTGCCTCATGGACGGGGACACGTACCTCGCGCCGGGGGTCATGGGGGCTGACAAGGGTCATCATCTGGCGGAGGATGCGTTGAAGATCGGATTTGTGGAGGACAGGTACGACCCGACCATCTTCAACGCTGTCGGTCCGCGGGCCGTGACGAGGGCGTACAAGCGGGATCCAAAGGGCGTTGAGACGCTCGAGCGGCACGTCCTCTACCCCTACAACTACCTGACGAGCTGGCAGGCGTTCATGCCATCGGCCGATGGCGAGGTGCTGGCCGAGAGCCTCGCGCGACGATCAGCATCGCTCCACCTGTACGGTCACAAGACGAAGGATGTTGAGGTCGGGAAGGGCAGCATCGTAGAGGCCGTCATGGACCGGTACTCGGTAATCGTGGACGCTGGGTGGGCGTTCGTGAATAAGGACGGCGCGAGGTTCAGCGTGCGGACGCGGCATCTGCTGAGGGGACCGCGGTTTATCGGGGCGCGGCGGTTTGCAGAGGAAATCGGGAATGTTAGGGTCGTTGCGATGCTGGGCGTCGGGGAGGTCGGTATCATCGTGTCGGCGGACCGCGGGCGTCTGAGGGAGGTCAGGAGGTGGAACGCGACAGAGGACTGGCGGTCGAAGATTGTCATGGAGCCTGACACGCCCGCGGCGCTGAACCGGAGGCTCTCGAGGCTCGTGTATCTCGTCGGAGACTACGCCGACGCCCGCGACACGATCCGCGTGCAGATGTTCGTCGGGAACCAGTTCAACGTCCTGTCGGAGGCCGATGGCGAGGATGGCGTATCGCTTGCGATCCCGGTCTACAACGTCAATGCGCTTGCGACCATCATGGTGAAGACGATGTCAAGGATCGACAAGGTCTTTCAGCTCGTCCGCTCCGCCGCGGTCCACTACCCGAACATTAGCATTATCGTGACGGACGACGGCCCGGACAGTGATAAGTACGAGAAGGAAGGCCCGAAGCGCGGGCTTTACTACCTACCGCTGCCATACGACGTCGGTCTCTCCGCGGGTCGCAACCGAATGGTCAGCCGTGTCAAGACCGAGTACGTCCTTACGCTGGACGATGACTTCATCCTTGAGTCCGACTCCGTCATTGAGCAGCTCATACACGCGCTTGAGATCCCCGACGCGCACGGCAGGACCTTCGACATCGCGGCAGCGAAGAACCCGGCGGACGAAGGGCGGTTCGAGCTCGACTTTTGTGGCATCATGACTGTCACTCCATCGAAAGCCCTCACGCTTGGGCCGGGCGACCACGGGACGCACCAGGGTTGCCACCACGTCGACTTCGTGCCAAACCTCTTCGTCGCGAGGACCGCGCTGCTGAGGGACAGGCTTAAGTGGGATGAGTTGCTGAAGCTTGGGGAACACGAGGACTTCTTTTTCAGGGCGAAAAGTTTGGGCGTGCGGACGCTTACGTGCCCTGGCGTCGCCTTTCATCACGAACAGTCGCCGCACTGGCTAATGAGGACCGATTACGACAGGATGAGGTCGAGGGTGTATGACTTCCTGCGGCTGTCGCTGCGAAAGCATGGCCTGCTGAAGCTCGTTTCGTTTGGGAGGACGATGATGGACCTTACGTGTGCGTGAACCTGATTTTTGATCCTACGCTCAGACCTGACATACCTTTAAATAGTGCCCACGCAAATTGAAGGGCTGAATGCGACCGAGATCCTCTCGAGCTCCGTGACGCTCTACTGGAGGTCTGCCGCGCTGTCCTTTAAGGTCCTTCAATCGTCCGACAATGGCGACAGCTTTGCGCCCGTGAACCACGGCCAGGGCGAGAACTATGAGCCCGTGCCCATCATTGCGTCCGATGATCCTGAGGGTCAAACGCGGCTGAAGGGATCAAATAACAGGATCACAGTTTTCGGCCTCGAGCCGCGGACACGGTACATCTTCCGCGTTCACGCTGGCAACAGGTTTGACTACGAGGAGGCCGGGAGGTCAATCCAGGTTTCGACGGAGGATCACGTCCACGAGCGCAGTAAGTTTTCCAGCTTGTCCTTTCTCAACCCCGCCTTTTAACGACTTGCTATGTCAACAGAGGTGAACCTCGTCCGCAACCCATCCTTCGAGGACGGCTCCGTCGGCTACACCATGTCGCGCGACGGCCTCTTCCACGTCGTCGCTCCCGGCATCCGAACGCCACACGCGGGCCAGACCGAGGTCTCGACCATGGGCTACCTCCTCCCCGACCGCTCGATCGCCTCGCTCTCGCAGACTCTCGACGTGACCATGGTTCAAACCTCCCTGAACGGGCTTGGCAAAGACCACCCGAGGACGCTCACGTTCGGCATGCGCAGCCAGCTTGGGAAGTTCTACGACGACTTCCCAAGTTGGAGGATGGAGGCGAGGGTGTGGTACAAGCGGGGAGTTCCGGCGGGCTCAACGACGTCGAATCGTTTGTTGGAGGGCGTGGAGCCGCGGTTGGCGAGGCGGGCGGACGAGGAGCATGTGATGGAGTTCGACCGGTCGAACAAGGAGTGGCAGGCGAGGGTTGTGAGTGTGTGTATGGCGAACTGGGCGGAGGTGGAGGAGGTCGAAATCGCGGGTGTTATTGAGACGTTTAGGGGGCATGTACAGTGGGACGACTGGGTGGTGGTTGTCGGACGGGGTGAGGAGTACTAGAGGCGACGTTTCACATGAATGTTTAAATAAGTAGCCTTGCTGAGCTTAATCGCGATACTGTTAGAAAAATTTCTCTGGTCGCAGGCATTTGTTTTAATTGTCCTTTGATTGATGTAAAGCAAGTCTTAAAGCTACACGCGTTTCTTTACGCGGTAAAAAGAGTTTGCAGAGCAGAAAGCAAGATGACTACGAGAACGGCGATTGGGTTGAAGTACGCTACTCTTACAGCTGGCTACCGGACTATTCCACCGTGTCGGATTGCAATACCCCCGCATTCTCCACATCCTGCCTCGCCTTCTCCATAGCCAGCCTGCACCACAATTGATGAGCAAATCGGGAACTTTTAGCTCCCATACACTCGAAATCATCATTCTCATCCTCCAGCTCGAAATCGTCACCGCGCCCACTAGCATACAACACCTTCGAGAGCAGCTCCCGGAGCTTCAGCAACCCTGGATCCAATCTAATTTTGGGCTCGCTGCTGTAGCCAACAAACATCGCCTCCCCGCTGTCAAGTTGGCGCCGAGGGTTTACAGCCATGAAGGTATTTAGTTCCTCAAAAAGGCATTTCCGGGTAATGATCGGTCCCGATTATGCTCTTCCGCACATAGTATTCGTCCTTACTCAGTAAGAGCTGATTGAGTGGGTGCCAGGTATACCTAGGCTAATGCCTTTCAGATGTTTTGATAATAAAATTTATACCACAGGACTTGAGTCGTCGACTTTAATGTACCAATGCGCTTGGTCAAAGTGGGTGTGCGTCGCTTCTCGCAAGAGTATTCCATTGCACGTCTGATCCACCATGTTGATCGGTGGCATGTATCGATGGAGACCAAAATGCTGCATAAGGGTCCAGAATACATCCTGCGAGTGCTTAGAATTTAATGCAAAGAAAATGTCACTTGCATATATTTTCCGGCCCTTGGTTGCATTTCCAATAATGTGCGCGCCAACCAAATTTGCCTGCAAATTGTATGATGACTTGAAACCGTGAACTTTCGAAGAAGAGTACACCGAGCTGTAGTAGCCGGTGAGACCACATCGGTGGCCATCGCGATCTCCGATCTAATAAAAGACCGTGTTATTAATGCCTACCTTTCTGCAGAGATAGGGGAATCATGCAAAATGCCGCCGAGGTGGATGGTTATTCAGCTGGAGAACGACTTACCTTGGTTGAGAATTCGTCTGGACCGGTGCTCGACGTTGACATTGGCGTGGATGACCCCGACCTTGACCCTGCAGGTGAGGATTTTGGACTGGCGTTGCCCCTTCCGTGAAGTAGATGGGTATTTAGCACTGATATGAAGACATAATGTCACCTGGGGCCAGCAAGAAATAATGGATATGCATCGCCAGCCGCCTTAATTCCTCAAAAGGCTCTTTCACGGGGAGGATATTCCTGACGACGGCGGCTGCGGCAACGTCGTCTTCTACGTTGATCATTGCCAGCAGGGTGTTCCCGTCCTTGACACTCTGGGCGGTTTGAATCTTTGTTGTCGAAATGGCGCGCCAGTGAGCGACTGCCAATTCAACGACGGTCTTCGCAGCAAGTCGGTCAGGGGGACCGAGGGAGATGGGGGCGACGGCCGGGCCGACGAGGCCGAGATTGCTGGCCGCGAGCATTAAGAGGTGGAAGCTTTGACTACCTGCTAGTTACACTAGGTTAGCGTGTCAGTGCGAGCGAAGTTGAGATTAGGATGGGGACTGGAAATGTGCGCCGGGGCGTACGTCGTCAACAAGGAAAGGAACACACAGCACGACATTTGTGGTGGAGAGAATTTAGCGAATGTTCAACCGCCGCCAGTTCAGCTTGAAAAGGGTCGAGCTGCTTAGATGTAGATATGGTGTCCGTGCCCTTGTTCCTGAAGGAGTGGCAATGATGTACAAAGTAGCACGTCTCTATGCTCATAACCCATAATGTGGCCTGGTAAAGATTTGACCATAAATGATGTTGAGACACCTGTCGCGACCTTCACTCTGTCAACAGAGCCGCGCGATCCGGTCGCTCCGGCCGCCGCCTCACCGACTCGCATCGATCCGCTCGGTGTCGTCGTCAGCGTCCTCTCCCTCGGCAAGCAACGAGAGGACTACGGGACTTGGTAACGACTCGCAGTCGCCCGTGGGAGACGTGGAGGACGCGGAGAAAGCTGCAAAAGCACCTCAAGGCGAACGCGAAGCTCGCAGTGAGGCATCGTCGGCATCGTCCGCGTCCACTCCGGTGACAAGCAACGATCAAGATGAACCTCTTGCATCAAGTCCGAACACAAGGGAAGTGGACAACGAGAGGACAATCGAACCTGGGGCGCACGGCACGCAGTTGATCGCGAGGAAAGTAGAGGAATCCATAAAAGAACGTCCCCTGTTCGGACGATACGCCGTGGTGGAGGACGAGGCACTTCGGACCGGTCTGGAGCAATGGGGGCTCGACGTGAGCCAGGTGCGCGCCCTGCTGCTGCCACACCGGACGCTGGACTCCGTTCTTCGTCGTGTGAAGGCGCTGTCGATTACAATGGAGTGGACGGCAAAGGAGGACGAGGCGCTGCGAAAGGGGAGGACGGAGCTGCGAAAGGACGCGTCCATTCGGTCGCAACTATTGCCACATCGTAGCGTGAGGGAGATCGGGGCTCGGGCTGCGGCGCTGGGTATCGTTGGGCCGACTGTTACAAAGCAACCCACTGCCAAATCGTCAGCCGCCGAACCAACATCATGGACCGCAGCCGAGGACGACCTCCTCCGCAAAGGCTATTTAGACCAACAGCTCACGAAGAAACAACTTATCGCCAACCACCTCCCACTTAAGACCGTGCAGGACATCGTCGCACGTTTGAAGCAACTCGGCATTAAGAGGGAGGCCGTGAAGGAGTTGGGCGGCAAGAAGAAGGTCGTTGCGAGGGAGAGGTGGACGCCGGATGAGGACGCTCGGCTGAGGAACGCCAGGGAGGTCGAGGGCTTGAGTTTTGGGCAGATCGGTATGGTGTATTTCAAAGACAAGGGGGAAACTAGCTGCAGGAGGCGATATGAGCGGATTAAGGCGGCCAAGACGGATGATGAGGCAGCTACGGTGGGGAAGAAGGGCGATGGAGAATGTACGGAGGGGAAAGAAGATGTCGGGGTTGCCGGGCAGAAGGATGACGGGGAAAGCGGGAAGAAGGGTGACGAGGACGCCATGAAGAAGGATGGGGAGGTAGAGAAATGAATGGGCTAAAGGTGGGATATGTGCGATTTGTGGGTGTCACTGCATTTCATACAACTGCTTGCGTAGCAGGGAGCGGGTTGCTAATGGCTATATGTTCCTGCTCATGATTTTTTTTACGATTTTCATTGCTTACCAACCAAGTTATTCAGGATTAGGGCGAGAAAATATGAATGAAGTATGTATATTTATATATCACCTTATTGCTACTGCTACGGCAACTGCTTTATATACCTTCCTACTTTTGATGAGATTGTGCTCTCTTGCTACGCTTTGCATTGATATTTTTTGTTCGCACAGTGAATACATGTATAAGTGCGTTTGCTGGCCAAAAAATCGAACTTGTCGTTCTTCTCCTCCCTTCCGTTAAAATGCTCCAGCCTGGTACTCATCACGAGGTGTCCACGCCTTGCACTTCCACCAACCAAACTTCTAAATAACGATTTGGGACCTCTTCCTCCTCCTGACCGCCACGCTCACCCCGCACGCCATAACCACCACCAAGGCAACAATCAACGGCGCCCATATCGTCAGCCGAGGCACCTTCCCCGGCGCCAACGTCGCTGGCGACACGACGAACGCGAGCCCGATGAAGAACGCGCGGACGAACCACGACGCCGAGTACGCGGGCGCGAGGTCGACGTCGGAGGGGAAGAGGAGCTGCATGAGCTTGAAGGTTTGGATCACGACGAGCTGGTATCACGCGCGTTACATTTCTCGACGCCGGAAAGGGGGTATTGGCACTTACGGCGTCACAGAAACCCAATAAGAACGCGACAGGGTATAACAGCGCCAGATTGTTCATCGGCCCCACGCACCAAAGCGCGATCATGGCGGTCGCTTGCACGCCCGACAACAACCACGTCATGGCTTCGGGTCCCCAATAATCCGTGGCGCGCCCAAACAGGAAACTTGTGAGCATATCCGAACACCCCCAGACGGCGGACAGGTACAGCTTCGTGAGGAGGTCGGACCGCTCGGAGGTGGTGGATATGAGGAGCGGGAAGATGCCGCTAAAGAACCCCTTCTCGATAGCGTAGTACATAAAGAAGGGGATCAGGAGGAGGATGGAAGGGTTCAGCATGATCTGGGCCGTGCTCCAAGCGGAGGCGGGTTTTGTGGCGGCGGGTTGATCGTCACCGGATTTGGGCATGCGGGGTTCGGGGCGACACCAAAGGTAGAGGAGAATCATAGGGCCTGATTAAAGAAATTGGAAGCGTCAAACGGTGGTCGTGACGGTGAAGATTACCTCCAGCTCCGAGGACGGTTAGGACTACAAACATGAGGTTCTGCATCAAACTGTCAGTTCACGGCAACACAACGAAGATCAAAGTGACCTTATCAAGGTTCAGTTGCAAAAGGATGGCGCTGACAAGCGGGCCCATGATATACGCGAGCGCTAGCATACCCGAGAAGATTCCCGAGAGGTTCCCCGCCGTCTCCGGCGGTCCACACCGGGACAAAAACGTCCCCTGCGCTGTCCACAGCACGCTCGCACCCATCCCAATCAGTATCGACGCCGGGATGAGGATGGCAAACTGCACAGCGTCGTTCCCGCCCGTATAGTGGACCGCGAACACGTTGGCGACGTTCATGGTCATGTACGTCAACGACGCGACGAAGAGGGACGCGCGCGTGCCAATCTTCTCGACCGCGAGAGCGGCGAAGAAGAGGTTGGAGAAGGCAAACGCGATGTAGAGGGAGCCGAAGCTGCCGTATGCGACCGAGGGCGGAAGGACGGTGGATGCGAGGTTCTAAGTGACGAAATGGTTCCGTTAGGTCACGTCAGGTTTTCGACGCGATATAAGGGAAGGAGCATGCCTGGACCACGGTGAAGGCCATGAAGATGAGGAAGAAGGCGCATCCGAGCACGACAACTGAGAATCGGCCGTTCCGGATCGCGATTGCGCGCTCAGCGGACATTAGCGACTGGCGGTCGTGCTCGGCAAGATCGCCGTCGCTGTCGATGAGGGCCATCGCCGTCGGGGAGGCCGCGGTGTCGGGATCGGACGGCATGACTGCTCTCCAGATGGCTCCGCAACTCAGCGGAGTTCCGAGCCGAGGAGTTGACGGAATGGCGCAGGTGAATCATACTACTTATCGCCCGATACGCGTTACCAATCATTTCTACACTTGCAATATGAATATCCAACCCAAAAACACGCTGATTTCTAGGGAAATACTTGGCATCCAGAGGGACGCCGGTAGCTTTCGGTTACCAAATCAATCGCCGTCTAATCCGACCGACCTTTCCGGAACGGTCGGATGCGCTTCACAGACGGACCGGCCGCATAGGCGGTCATCGCCCCGCGGTGCTTTGGGAAAAGTTGCGGTTGGTCCCCGAAATACGCTGGTCCAGACCCGGCGGAGTTGAAATATATAGTCTGGACTACAACGTCCGCGGCAAGCCTTGTTGTTTTTAACGTCGACCCAGCCGCAGGTCCCTCTTCCCACCCCTCCTGCCCTCTCCCGCCATCCCGCCATTATGGATCGCCCCCGCAACGACGACGACAATGTCACGGCCTCGAGTCTTCCCATTGAGGACGCCGCCCGTGCTGAAGACATGGAGCTGGGACTGAAGAAGAAGAAGGACGCTACCGTTGGCGTGATCGATACGGTCCCGGCACAGGCCGCCGAGGTCGATGATGACCTCCGGAATATCTACGACATGGTCGATGCGTGAGTATTCTGATTTGTCGATGATATCTTTCGACATGCACGCACCGCTGACCATGATCGATGCTTGCAGGGTCGTATCAAGGACCGATGATTCGACGATCCCGGCCAACACTGTCCGTGTTTGGTTCGTTATCTTATAGTTTGTAAGTGTGCTAAATGAACTCCAGGTTGTTGGGGACAATATTCTGCGCTGCCCTTGCGTTTATGAACACTGTCTTCAGCTTCAGGACCAACTCTTTTGTTGCCAATCGTAAGTACCCGCTGAAGCATACTCTGCTCTGCCGTGAAGCCTAACCATTGCCTTTTTTTTTTTTTTTTTATCTATACAGCGCTTATCGGGGTATTGGTCGCATACCCGCTCGGGATTTTCCTGTCCCAAGTGTTGCCTAAGGGAAAGATCTTTGGAGAGTTCACGCTGAACCCGGGAAAGTTCTCGCACAAGGAGCACGGGTTGATTTACATCTTCTGGTAAGTTTTCACGCGTATACCTCCACGCGTTTTCCACCTCTTACAATGCTCCCGCAGCAACTCCGGTGCCAACACCGCGTACGCGCTGTACAACATCATTGGTCAAAGATATAAGCTCGGCCAGAACCTCAGCATCGGCTGGGCCATCGTCTTCGCCATTGTCACGCAGATCTTCGGGTACGGCTTGGCGGGACTATGCCGCCGCTACCTTGTACGCCCCGCCGCCATGTTGTGGCCGACGAACCTCTCCATTATCGCCATGCTGAACTCGCTCCACGAGAAAAGCAATGATGACGAGCAGTACAAGACGTCAAGGTTTAGTTTCTTCTGGATTGCGTCGTCGTGCGCCTTCGCCTACCAGTTCTGTGAGTACTCTGCGTTCTGACGCGTGCTTCGTTTTCACCATCTGATCAAATTCGTAGTCCCTTTGTACATCATGCCCGTCCTCAGCGCCGTCTCCTGGCTCTGCTGGGTCACGCCCCTTTCCTCTAACACCCACTTCCTCGCGTCGGCTCAGACCAATGGCGGTATGGGCCTCCTCTCCCTCTCTTTCGACTGGAACATCGTCTCGACCATGTTTCCCATCACCTCGCCGCTCTGGGCCATCCTGAACCAGATGGTGGGCCTGTGGTTGTTCATGTGGATAATCACGCCGATTATGTACTTCAACAACGCGTTCGGGATTGATCAGAGGATCGGAGCCGACCCGTCGCAGGGGCCGAACGGCACGGACAGCGAGTTTCCGTTCGGCAGGGTGTTGAACTCGCCGGCGCTCTTTAATCGCGATGGTTTGAAAGTTCCGACCCGGGCTTTCGTCCACACATCCAACCTATCTCTTAATGAGCCGTTCTATCAGGCCAACGCTCCTATTTACCTGGTTAGTACGCGCTCGTACGCGCTCTTCATTGATCCCGTCACCCGATCTCTAATCCTTCGTCCTCCTAGACGACGTACTTTGCCCTGGAGTACGCCTGCTCCTTCCTCGTCTTCTTCGCCGCCCTCGTTCACGTCGGTCTTTGGTACGGCGCCGACATTTGGCACCGCTTCCGCACCGCAATTCGCGATCTTGGTAAGGAGTGTTTTCTTCTTCTTTGTTCTCGTTAATTTACATCTCATTCCCTGTTCTTGCCTTCTGTTTTTAGACAAACAGGACGTGCATGCTCAATTGATGGATGCCTACCCTGACGTTCCGGACCTCTGGTACGGCTTCCTTCTCCTCGCAAACATCGGCCTTGCCATCGCCGTCTGCCAGGTCGGAGGCTTCGACCTCCCCTGGTGGGGCGTCATCCTCGGCTTCGCGCTCGCGTGCGTCTCCATCCTCCCCATCGGCATCATCCAGGCCATCTCCGGACAGCAGATCGGCCTCAACGTCATGTCCGAGTTCATGATCGGCTTGATCCTCCCGGGCCGCATCGCGGCCGTCATGGCCTTCAAGACCCTCTCCTACATGTCCATGTACCAGGGTCTCTCCCTCGTCGCCGACCTCAAACTGGGACACTACATGAAGATTCCTCCCCGCGCTCTCTTCGTCGTCCAGCTTTACTCCACCATCGTCGCCTCGCTCATCAATGTCCTCTCCGGCTGCTGGATCTACGAGTCCTTCGGCCGTTCGAAAACTCGACACTATAACGACGACGACCCGACATCCCCTTTCATTTGGCGCCTCGACGACCCGGCCGCCGCGCCCGTCGGTTGGACGGCTAACGGCTATAACGTCTTCCTCAGCGCCGGTGCCATCTGGGGCGCTATCGGACCAGCGCGCTTCTTCGGTCCCGGGTCACCGTACTACAAAACTCTTTTCGCATTCATCGTCGGCGCCGTCGCTCCCCTGATCCCGTATTACATGCACAAGGCCTTCCCCAACGGATACTGGAACCTCGTCAATATCCCCCTGATCGCCATCTTCCCCATCGAGGCCGGCCAACTCAACTCATCCCTCGTCACCCCCTTTCTCCTCGCCTTCGTCGTTAACTACGTCCTCAAAAAATACCGACACGCCTGGTGGCGCAAGTACGCCTACGTTCTCTCCGCGTCCCTCGACTCTGGGCTCGCGTTCAGCTTGCTCGTCGTATTCTTCGCGTTCCAGTACAACGCGTTCTATCAGATTCCGTTCCCAACGTGGATTGGGAATCCATATGATCAGGAGCACTGCGCGCCAGACTATTGGTTGACGTGCAATGACAACTACGTGCAGGGGAGCGCGAGGAACCAGAGCTATGATTTCACCACAGATGCGTATTGCAGAAGCATCAACTTCCAAAATCAGACGGCGATGAATGGGCTTTCGTATTAGGGAGGGATTTTCGTGGGAGAACAATTTGATAATTTCGTTTTCTGTGATTGACGGTTATGTTGTCGTAGTGTATATTTCATCATCAGACATTGAATATTCTTGTTTTTATTTTGTTTTCTCGCGGACTTCGCATTCTACAAGTCTGTGTGTTGTTGACAGCACGTACACCCCTGAAAATATCATCAGTTTCTATTCGCAAATTAAAATGAAGTGCTGTCGCGATATTTAAAGTCTGCGTCGATAATACATTGCCCCGCTGACAAGCCTCACGGTGGGCAGAGTTATTACATCCATTTCTTCCTTTCCTCTCTCTGTCGAAAAGGCTTGAACCCTTCATATGCAAATCCCTTCACATCATGCCAACCTCCGCGAGGCAGCATCTCCCGCCCTCGGAGATGCGGAGGCAGGAGCTCGCCGCGTCCGCCGTCAACCGGATGTACGCCGTCCTCTCCTCATCCCTCGATCTCGGCGCGACGGCCCCGCGACAGAGCCCGGACGTCATCGAACTCGCTTTCCTGGCCCGGGCCCTGGTCGTGATTCACGGAGAAAACACCCCGCCGCGCAACCATAATCCCAACAACGATTTTCTCCACCTGGCGGTCCGGGAAGTTTTGGGGACTGTGGGGAAGCTCAGGACGGGAGTGGCGGGAGTTCAGGACGTCCTGCATGCGATCCAGGCATGCGGCGCACTGATGGTGGCGGCCTCGACGGGAACGGGGTTGAAGAAATCTCGGGGTCAGGCGCGTGCGGTCGTGCAGCGGCGACGCTTCCCGACGGAGCTGATCAAGAACGTCATGGCCTTCCTCGACAACCGGACACTACGCGAATCCTTCGTCGACGTTGGGGGCGATTGGACCGTCGAGGCCGAGCGGCTGACGTGGGCGAGGCGGTGGGCGTGTCGGGTTGATGCGTGCGGGATGCCACCCATCCTTGGGCTCGAAGTGGCCGTGTCACCCGTCAACCCGTTCGCGTGGATCACGAGCGTCCGTATGGAGAGTGATCCGTCGCTGCCGTTCCTCAAGGGGTGCTTCGCGCTGCGCACGCTGAGGATATCGTTTGAATGGGAGGCGAGATACGTCCCCGAGGTTTTTGAGGCGTGCAGGAGGATCGAGACGCTGGAGATTTGCAACCGTAGGTCCAAGGGCACCATGGACGACATGGATTTCGTCGTCGACAAGACGGCTTACGGCAGCCTGAAATCCATCACCTTGTTTGACTTCCCCGCACATTATAACCCTTGGCGACACCTCCTCCACGGCATCCTCGAGAACGTCCCGCTGTCGACCCTGAAGCTATTCAACTTCACCACAACCCACCGCAACATGCAACTCCCGCGCATGTCCATCAGGAACCTCGAAGTCCGCTGCATCTCGCCGCACGTCATTGCACAGTTTATCACCGCATCCCTGCCTCACTCGTTCCACATCACCGACCGCGAATACGGCATAATCGATTGGTCGCCCGTCGCCAACGCGCTGTCGACAAACGCTCACATCAAGAACTTGCACGGCATGTTCGCGGCCGAGCCGTGCGGGTTTTACGACGTCCTGCGGGAGTGTGCGTCGTTCAGGCTTGACAATCTCGCTGGGAGCTTTTTGGACGGCGCAATGCTCTCGACTCCGGCGTTCAAGGGCATTAGGGCCTTGCAGGTGCGTGGGCCGCGGATCAGGGAGGTTCTAGAGGCTTCCAGGACGCATTGCCGTGGGGTTGAGAGTTTGAGCGTGTGCGGGGCAGACGATGGCGCGGATGCGTACGGGGATGTTATGATCGACTGTGTGAGGAATATGAAGCGACTGTCGTATGTGCAGTGGAGGGCGGGTTTGGTTTCGGTCGAGATGGGAAGGCGGATTGATTCGCTGGCGACAAGTTGTGCTCATGTCAAGTTTGATGTGCATTACGGGGTCTGCAACGAGTGAGGACCGACTGTGCACTTGTTAGCTTAGCTTTGAATTTTCTGAATAGCAGCGAATTTCTGGACATTATTGAACTTGTAACGCGACTTTTTTACTTTGAGCCTCTTTTATTGATCTCTTTCGTCGCGATCGCTTTTCGTTGAGACTCTTGGATATGTAATGCTCGGCATATGACATCGTAGAAAAAGGACACTACTGCTAACGGAATTTTGGCTGCGCAATGCTGAATGATGGGGCAGTTTCTGGGAGGGAAGAGTTTGCAGCGTTGGCAGAGGAAGGCGTAAAGAAAATAAAATGATGGGTTGGCACAATCCTTCATGAAGTAGGCAACTGAAAGTTGCAAGCCGCAAGCCGCTACCACAAAGCAATGCTCAACCAGTGATAAAATCCCGCACGCCTGAAGGTAAACACATCCATAATTTTTCCTGCTAAAATTTTACTCAACATGCGAAAACGCTTCTTTACAAGAATACAAAGCAAAGACCGTGCACAACGCTTGTTCAGTTGCAGGTCAAAGGTGGCACACTCTCCAGCGATCACGGGTAAGGCTAGATTGTCCACCCCTTCAACACCCAAGAGCGTTATAATAAGGAACTGCATTACCTGGCAATGGCAATGCATTTCCATTCCATGCTGGGGCCAGGTGACCTTTTTTTTCTGCGTGTCCGCATCATTGCTGAACAACCATTTCGGTTCACAGCAACTGTGGCACCACTGTCAAATTCTCATCTGCAGGGACAGTGATGGCCACTCATGCTGTCTTACGGGCTACCACAGCTCGGTGTACTTTACTTCGAAAGATCCTGGTTTCAAGTCATCGTACGTTTTTGCAGAGCAATTTGGTTGGCGCGCACACTATCGGAAATGCAACTAAAGGCCACAATAAAAATGTAAGTGACATTTTTCCCTCACATTAAATTGATCTAACTCCTAACTCCTTTTCAACAGGATCTATTTTGGACCCTTATGCAGCATTTGGGTCTTCATCAATCCATGCCATCAATCGCTATGGTGGATCAGACGTGCAACGGAATACTCTTACCAATCGCGGCGTTGCCGACTTCGACCAGGCACAGTGGTACATTAAGGTCAACGAGTCACGTTCGCGCCCTTATTCCGCCGGCGTGCCCGTGCGCGCTCCTGGTCCTCCGGCCGCTGCAGTCTGCGCTCGAAGGGCCCCGTCGTCGGCCTGTGGATTGGAGTGCACTTCCAACAAGATCGGTGGCTTTATTGCTGTTGACCCATCCAACGCCCCATTTGCTGCATACCAACCTGCGACCACCTACTGCCGCCAGCCAGCCTGTCTCCCACAGCAAATGACAACCAGCATCAGCGCCGGAGCCCTCGGCCTTGTCGGCCTCGACGTCGCCGCCATCCCCCTCGCCCCCATTCCCGTGGGGCACCTTGATGGACACGCGGCAAAGGCCATTGTCAAGGTGGCAGTTGACCACTGCAGACCATTTTGGAAAGGATCAAACCACCCAGAGTGACAAGGATGGGAAGACCCTGCTGGCGATGATTGATATCGAGGATAACGTTGCTGCTGTCGCCATCGTTAGGAATATCCTCGCCGCGAAAGCGCTCTATAAGGAACTGCGCGGCCTGGCGACGTATCTCCATTATATCTTGCTGGGGCCAGGTGACAGTTGTGTGTTCACCTTAACGCTAAACGACTATCCTGTTACAGGGTGGCCCCACTCCAAAAAGTATCGCTCTTGTTCGTCCTCGGAGGGTTGCTTGAGCGAGTCCCGACGCGTGTCCGAAGGTGAAGTGTCGGTGGAGTGGAGGAAGCGGAGGAGGTAGGTTGGAATGGAGGGACTGAACCTCCCACCTCCAGCAGACAGGTGTTCATACCTGGCTGGAGGCTGCCGCTAGGCTCCCATCAGATGGCAAAAAGCGATGGGATCAGTGATGCTCATCAGTGATCAGTGATGTTCATCAGTGAAGTTAATCAGTGGATCAGTGATCCCAGAAGGTGTTAGTGGTCAAACTTAGGCACAAGCCGCGCCGGGCTAAATGCCTGTGCACCTGTGAGGCTTAGTGGCTGAGAGGCCGAGCGTCGGGAACAAGTGCAGAGTGAATGCAACCCGCTGGAGCACATCCAGCGTGAGAACAGTTATAAAGAATTGAATGCATGCGATTCAAGATTCAAACGCAGTCGCTCAGCTATGACATATCTCCGCGTCCATCTGCTGCCTGAGCATCTAAAGCACAGGGCGGAGTGTCATGTACCCTGCTGGCGCTGGTTCCTTTATATCGGCGGACCGGGACAGACTCGGCCTGGCCATGTGCTGCTCAAGGCACAAGGGGTTGCTCCGTTGCTTTGGTGCTGGCTAGAAGCTAAGATGGTTCAGCCAGAGGCGACCAGGTACGTCCGAACGGAGACGACCCTGGGCGTGGTAGAATACAGCATCTTACCGGTGCACAACGGCTTGTTCAGTTGCAGGTCGATGGTGGCACACTAGGACAGAGTCTCTGACGATCACGGATGAAGGCCAGGGTTCGGTAACCCTTGTCCACCCCCTCCAACAAAACCCACGCCTGCAGTGTTGGGGTTGTCCACACCGATGTCAATGTCAAGTGCCCGTCCGAGTAAATTTGTGATCAACGTTCAGCTGAAGTACAGTTTGTACATACCAGGGACATTTTGCATGATTCCTCTCTCTTTGCAAAAGTTGGGCATAATTTATAAAGGTTTTTATTAAACTGGAGAACGTGATGGTCACCGATGTAGTGTTACCGGCTACGACAGCTCGGTGTACTTTTACTTCAAAAGATCCTGGTTTCAAGTCATCATACGTTTTGCAGAGCAATTTGGTTGGCCGGCACATTATCGGAAATGCATTGATGGCTTTTGAAGGGTGGTTCCTGTGAGGGGAAGGAGTCTACAGCATGGCTGAGGAAGGCTTAAAGAAAGAAAATAGTCGGTTTGAAGCGAGCAGCAGCTTTAAGTTGCCAGCAGCTACTAGGAAACGGCCACCCAGTAATGATATACGGCAGGCGTCGAGTAAAACACATCATCTATTTTGTATTAATCAACTTTCACACGATGCGAAAATGCTACTTTACAAGAATAAGAACGTATACGATAGGGAACAGTCATTATAGAGGTACATCTGCATCCTGGGATCCTTGGCGGCTAAGTATAGTCCACCTAAATGCCACAAAGTAACAAAAAAACAAACTTGAATATGAAAAAAGTAACAATGCGAGCCCTTGCCCAGCCCATAAGGCGACTTTCTATCCGTCGCCTTTCCCATCAATCGTCATCCGACTCATCATGTGGATCTGCCCCAGCACCGAACAACTTAATCAGATCGTTAAGGCCTAGGCGTTGATTCCCGAGGCCCTTCGTTCCACCCTCGCCCAATGCAGCATTAAATAGTCTTGCAAAACATGTGAGTAAAGAACCAGGAATCAATGAAGACTCAACTGCTGCTTCTGTTCCTGAAGGGCTAAGATGCGCTGCTCGACGGTGTTTTTGATTGAAATTCGGTGCACGACGACAGGCCTCGTCTGTCCGAACCTGAATGGCGAAATGTGTCAAAACACCAGCCACCCTATGGTCACAATAATAGGGCCCCGTACCTATGCACACGATCGACGGCTTGATTCTCCACAGCCGGGTTCCACCAAAAGTCGAGCATCACGACCCTGTTGGCGCACGTCAAGTTCAGACCCAAGCTCCCGCACTTGAGACTGATGAGGATAACCATGATGTTGGGGTCGTGCTCCAGCTGCTGTACGGCCTCGTCACGCTTGTCAGCAGTCATCGACCCGTCGTAGCGGACAAAGCCGATCTTCCGCTTCCGCAATGGCGTCTCGCAAAGATCCATCATCCCGCGGAACTGGGAGAACACAATAACCTTTTCGCCTGCGTGCTTAGTCCTCACGTTGTCAAGGATCTTCATAAGCCTGCGAGATTCAATTAGACACCAAAGATCAAGCAGCAAATCAGGAAACAGGCAAAACGGTCTAATATTTACTCCTCGATCTTGGTGCTCGAAACCCAGCTCGCGTCAAAAACGAACTCATCCATGTCCTCGTCATCGTCGTCGTCCCGCACGGGCTCCTTGCCCTTCTTCTTCTTGCTTGCCGGTTCAACAGCGGCCTCGTCATCCTCAGTGTCGGAGTTCTCAATCATCCGCGACTTCGCAACCTTCTTCGGAGTTGCCCCCTTCTTCCTCCCATACTTTAAGACAAACTCCTTCACGGACATCAGCTCGCCATCGTTAATGCGTCCGCGGCACTGCGGACATGACTTCTCGCCGAGAGCAGGATCCCGGTTGACGTGATCCTGAAGGCACTCCCCGCAGTAGAGATGGCCGCAACCGGGAATGATTTGGCCATCCGTAATGCTGAACATTCCAGTTAGAGTAACCAATAGGACGACGAAATAGAATTTTATGATACTCACGCGTCCATGCAGATCGCGCACTCTTCGGTGATCTCTTTCGAATCGACATTCAGGTCCCAAAGCCTCTGCACAACCTCGGACGCCAGCTCGATATCCTTCTTGACTGCCGGGACGCCGCCTACAGGACGGCCCGCAGCCACCGCCGCCTCCTGCGCTTCCTTTAGCCTCTGCTCGGCCTCAAGCGCCGCGAGCTCCTCGGGGGTAGCTTCGTTGAAGTGCTGGGAGACAAGCGTGGGATGGCAGCTATGCAAGAGATTAGACGGGGTCAGTGGTAACCACCGCTCATACCAAGCCTGTCGAAGCCTCAGAAGCAAAACTAGCACGTTGCTGTAGTTCTGCATGACGGTCCCCTCCCGAAGATATTTGTTAAATCGCAATAACGTCTTCTGCTCTAAGGACGTGTAGAAGTCCCGCTCCGAGGGAGAGAAGTCGACTTCATCGACGAAAACCTCCTTCGGGGGCAGCATGATGATGGGCTTGCCATCCAAGGACGAGTTTTTGTTCCTCCGCAAGCAAACAGCTATAATGCAAATTAACAATCGGGGAAATTAACCAGCTACGAACACTTCAAAAGCGCTTGGACCCTCTTCATAGCCTTTTTATGACGACCGGCTTTCATCGGCTTCTGGATCTGCTCCCGAAACCGCTCCCATTCGCAATACGGCTGGATTTTCAGGAAGTACAAAAGCGAGTAGAGATCCCCGACGTTGTTCTACAACCGAAATTAGCTTAATTACTACACAAACACGGAAACAGCGGATTCACTAACCTGGAACGGTGTCCCAGTTAGACACCATCGATATTTCGATTTCAGCTCAACGACTGACCTTGCGCACCGAGTCGACTTGTTCTTAATCGTGTGCGCTTCGTCTAACACAACCCGATACCAGTTCATCTTCAACAACGGGCCTTTCTGCACCTCAATCCTCGCCAGCATCGCCTCCCGCTCCCGAAGCTCCTGCTCAAAATCCGCGTCGTCTGCCGCCTCTCGCTCGGCTGCCGAGTGGGCAGGCGCCTTCGCCTTTTTAATGGGCTGCGGGAACTCCATGCCGACGATGCCGTACGTCGTGATGACGATGTCGTAGTTCTTCAGCGTATTCAACTGGATCGATAAAATCAGCTTGCAACCAGACAATTGGTAATCACCGTCATCGCTTTCTTGTCCTTCCCGTAGTACAGCAACACCTTAAACACACCAGACTCGACCCGATTCCGAATCTCCTCCTTCCACTGAATGACCAGCGACGTCGGCGCAACGATCAGCGTCGTCCTCTGGTTCGAATCCTCGCTCCTGTTTAAAATCATCGTCGAGATGGCCTGGATCGTCTTCCCGAGACCCATGTCATCGGCCAGGATCCCACCCTTGTTTGTGCCCTTCTCCATCTTCACCATCCTATTGTGGTTAGCAAAATCGGCTTCCGAAACCGACTTACCATTCGACGCCAATCTTTTGATGCTCCAGCAACGTGATCTTGAGATCCTCGGGGCTCTTGATACGCTCCTCGATCTTCGGCACGTCCGCAACGTCAATAGCGTGCTTCAGCAAGTTCTTCAAATGCTCCTCCTGCTCCTTATCGTTCAGCGGTCGCTCCGTCACGTCATCGGGGTCGACCGGCGGTGTCGGCGCCGGTGCAACGGGAATGTACGGCGGCGGCGGCGGGTAGTACGATGGCGCGTAGTGACCAGGGGGCACGGGCTTCTGATTCGGCACGACGGGTACATACGCTGGCTTTGAAGGGACGGGGGAAACGAGGGAAACGGCGGGCTTGATGGGTGTTACGGGGTTGATCCCTTTCGTAAGGTCGATGAAGTCGACGTGGTCGACGTCGATATCGTCGATGTAGCGCGTCTTCTTCTGCGGCTGGCTGTAGCCGTTGGGCTGCGAGGATGACGAGGACGATGAGGCCTGGAAGGCTGGCACGCCGGGGACGAATCGGGCGGGCCCTGGCTTCGGCATCTCCATAGGAGTTGCCTTCTGAAGCTTAAGCGCAATGTTATTTACTAACCCGTTGCAAAATATACGCACCCCTCGGGCTTTGGTATGCTCCGTGATAGCCTCACGATCAAGCTCGGCCTGAAGTCGACGCGCAATAATCTGATCCTCCTCCATCTGCTTCAGAGCCGCCCTCCGCTCCTCTTCTGACTTCGAAATCACCGGCGGCTTTGGTTTTTGCACATAACCAATGCTGGCGGGTCTTCCCGCAAGACGATCTTCCTGTTGTTATAAAGGACCACTGAATACAAACGCATTTTCTCGTGTGAGAATGCCGCACACACCTCCTCCTGCAGCTGCATAGCAAACTTCATGTCCTCCTCCTCCTGCCTCAATAGCTCCTCGTGCATCGTCTTCCGCTTCAGCGCCCGCCTCGCCGCCATCGCGGCCGGATCCTCATCGTCGTCAATGATGATGCTCTCGATGCATGTCTTCACGCATGCGAAATTAGCCTTTTCGACCCAAAGCAACCACAGGCTATGCCCTGACCCACCTTGGATGGCCCCGCCTGCCCAGGCGGATTAGGCGGATCAAAAGGCCGATTCTCCCGACGGGCCTTCCTCATCTTCCGCCGCAGGGCCGTGTCCCAAAGGTCCGGCGGCAGGTCCTCGAGCTCGCAGAAATCCTCCAGGAATGAGACGATGTGCGCCGTCTTCGTGTCGTGCTCCTCCATCTCCTCTGCAGACGGAACAAACCGTCAGGTCTCGTGAGAAACAAGGTCTCCACCACCGCCCCACAAACGGACCTGGCGACATGTCGTCGCATGCGAGGTCCGTGTCGTCCGAGACGTAGCCGCCATAAGGATCCCTCCCGTTCTGCGGCTCCGGGGAAGGGGAGAACAGGGCTCGGCCATCCTCTTCACCCATCATCAACTCTCGGCCGATCTGTCGTCAAGTCCGACAACCCGGACTGAGACGTTGGATCCACCGCAGTTTTCCACTGGAATAATACGATAAAACGGGTTAAACAAGGCTTAAAAAACCGTTAAGCCTTCTTCGTCATTAACATATCCAAAATAAAACAGGTCTCGGTTTACGTCAACGTTGATTATCAAATTTATTCAACACTGCTGTCTCAACGGTAGTCAATCAAGCTTCGAATGAAGTCCTTGCTACAGCCGTAAACTGGTCGTGGTCGAGGAAGTTTCAGTCAGGCAAACCAAGATTTTGAGGTAAGTATTTAAAACACGCAAGTCGTTGTAGTTGTTCACTTGATGCAACCCGTTAGAGACGCGGACGCCAATGGGTGAGGACGTTGAGCAGGATATCCGTGGCGACCGCGAAAGGGGCGGGGAATTAACGGTCATCAGTGCGTTGTAGGTACGCGAGAAGTATGCGGATCTCGGTTGGAATTTTCCGTTTATCGCGTTACTTCATTTCAAATTAAGCCCGTTTGCATTCACGAACCTGAGTCCTTCCGGTTACACGCTTCCGGTAAACGTTATGGTTTAAACCGCAAGGTGTGGTCACTGCCTAATGGGAAGCAGCACACATGGTTAACGACATCTCAGCACCACTGCGAGCCGCGCTGGAGCTCACGAACGGGTGCTCTCCTTGTCGTTATTCGCTGTCTTTTATGCAGGCTGCCACTGGTACTCAGACCGCAGCGCTCGAAGAACAGCAATATCTTCTCTAGTAGTTCCCCTTTTGGAATCCCTATCCAAAAGTTTGGCCCTCGTCGTCGCCGCTACCGGTCTCCGTCCCCTCCTTGTGTCCCCCGTCAGTCGGCTCGCCTCCACCGCCGAGATCTATGTGGACGCCACGGACCTGGAAGCGATGACGGCGGCCTTGAAGGCACACGATCTCCTACTCCCGACCCTACCTGTGCCCGACCGCGCGCTGGATCGCCTCGCCCACACCTACATCCGCGCACGCTTTCCTGCGCTTCGGATGGCTGTGCTGGACCGCGCCGGAACTCACCGCTCTCGCCTCCTGGACCGCGCGCTCGCCCTGGCTCCGAGGGACCTGTTGGAGGGGATGGACAATCTGGCCTTCATCCGTGATCGTCAGAGACTCTGTCCTAGTGTGCCACCATCGACCTGCAACTGAACGAGCCGTTGTGCACCGGTAAGATGCTGT
>JADGJL010000600.1:0-17424 GCA_027600665.1 Irineochytrium annulatum
GGACGGTGGTAGGGAGGGGGAAGGCGGTGCCGTTGATGGTGGTCATGGAGGTGACCTGTTGACGAAAGGTCAATAAATTGTGATTAACAACGATTTAACGTATAGACGCGTTTGTTTTTTTTTTTTAATAAGGTGCTAAAGGCTTACCCCAAAGCCGGTACTGGAGACTTTCGTCACCACCTTCGTTGTCGCGATACCGTCCGATCCCGTCGTGATCACGTCCGAAATGCTCGGCTGCGGCTGCGTCGACCCGGACCCTCCCGCGCCGGAACCTCCCCCAGCAGGCAGGTTCGATGACGCGCCGCCGTCGCCTGTCGGGCTCACGGGCGGGATGGAGGGCGAAGGTGAGCCGGATGGTTGCGGGTTTGGCGTGGGCGTCGGTGCGGGCGTCGGGGTGGGAGTGGGAGTCGGTGTCGGCGCGATGACGGCCGAGACTTGGAGGATTAAGGGCATCTTGTCGTTGACGCCGTCGTTGTTGTTGTACTGGAACCCGCACCAGTTCGCGGAAAACGTCGGGCATCTATTGCAGCCGCCGTCGCCGTTGACCGGGTTGTAGCCGGCGTCGATGCCCGACTGGTCAACGCAGAAGCATTTCACCGTTGCAGGGGCGGGAGAAGCCTGAACGTAGATGCCGAAAGCTGGGTGGCCGAGGCAAGCATTGTTGCAGTCCGGCGAGTTAATAGAGGTCCCCTGAGGTTTATCGAAGGCTTCGACAGTGACCGCTCCGACGTTGAACTGGCAGCAGGCGCCGGGACCGCAGCCCATTGCTCGAGACGAGGTTCAGAGATTCAATATAATATGGCGACCAGGGCCTAGGGTTCGACGCGGCGGTTCGGAGACGTCGGCGAACAGGAAGTGAGGGGGCGTGAGGTCCTCCAAGTGGACTGACGGTCGTGTGGGCGGTGCGGCGTCAGTGCTGAATGCGGGGTTGGTGGGTAGACCGTCTTGTGGGGAGGCCGGGCTGCCGAGAAGGGCTCACGCGAGGGTCGCGGTCAAGGAGAAAGGGGACGCGTGGGAAGAAAACGCCAACCCTTTACCCCGAAACACAGGCTGCAAGACGGTTAGGAACCTGCAAAAACTCCGCGTGAGCGAAAAATGAAATCGGCCGGGCTTTCGTGTGTTCACATCATGCGAGAGCAAAAGACGATCTGATGAAGATGTCATGCAAGGATCGAAGGATCGAATCTATTCAAACGAAGACTTATTTTATGCTACAATCCATATCGTCAATAGCTATCACCTTATTAATATTCCGTTATTAAACGCCATTTTGGCATGCCTTGGCGGATTTCTCGCCCAACCTAAGGTGACGAGGTCCGTCTCCTCCATCTTTATCCATGTCGCCAACCTCTGCCCTGACGGCTCGATGATCTGTGCACGGTCTCTCCACTGAAAGGCGGGCGATGATCGTACAAGATATTAGTAATGGGATCCTAATGATCATTCAAAGGTGAAAATACCCCATGGCAACTTACTGCCCCTGATAACTTTTGCTTCAATGCTCGAATGTAATCGTTGTAATAATCTCTCCAGGCAGAAAACTATTGTTCCATTTATTGCGGCTTTTACGGCCCACTGCAAAAACGCGTTCGGCTATTCTATAGCTGTGGCGCCACTGGCCTGAAAGACGCATCCCAATCACCGACGCCGCCGTCGGTCCCGCAGGGACTTCATGTCCTAAGAGCTCTACTTCGACGGTATCGCAGTAAAGTCCCCACCACTCCCACCATACCGCACATCTCCCATCCCAATGAGCCCCGCCGTCGCGGTGTCGCCGTAAGCTAACGACGACAACGCCCCCTCCGACGACGCGCTCCCCATCCCCGCGCCTCGCTGCCGCAGCTGTTGACCCATCCCGGCGCGCGCCGCGAACACTGCGTCGGCCTGGTACATCTTATGTGACTCATACTTAAGCTTTTTGAAGACGAGCCTGTCCTTGACGAAGCGGATCATGAAGAAGTCGACGATGAAGGTCGCGATTGAGATCAAGGCGGAGCCGGAGACGATGGAGATCAGGAGCGTTGTGAGGCTGAATTGGCCTATTGTGCCCGTCTGGGAGAAGATGATGCGGAGGCCGTGGCGGTCGATGTAGGTGATGGAGCCGTCCGAGTTGACTAGACATTGCCGTAGTGTTAGAGACGAGGCCGAGAGACGCAAGAAGCTTACATATTTTCTCGGTGATTTTGTACTCGGCATCCTCAATCGCCGCAGGAATGTACTGGTAAGTGTATTCGTCGGACCTATAGAAGACCGGGTTGTTCTGATACCGAGACGATGATACTAGAGCTCCTCCAGCTTTCCTTCGCGGCCTGATTTGCGCCGCTCGCCTTCGACACGCCTTCGAGCGAGAGAGAAGAGGTGGTGCAACCAGACGCCGAGAAGAGCTCGCCGACGGTCACGACGTCCAGCGGCGTGTTGAACTGCTGCTGCGCGGCTGCGCGGTAACTCGAGTCGAATGTCTTGAAATTGTTCGCCGTCGAACACTGGTACGCAAGGCTCCCCGTCATGTTAAGCTCCGTCTTTAAAAGGAACGTTGTCGGGGCTAGGAACGCGTGAAACTGCGCCCGGATGGCGTGATCGATCTCGATGGTCATCGACTCGATGTTGGCGATGAAGTGAAACTTGCTGACCGTCTGAGGGGCGCTGAAAGATGGCGGCATGCATCTAGGCGATGAGGGGGCCGAGTAATCACAGCCTTGTGGCGGTGGAGGCGTTGTCGCGTTCCGGATGCGGGTTGTGATGAAGATACTGTCGAGCTCACCCATGTAAGGATAAACTATCTGCTCAGGGGCCAGATACAGACACCCGTCGTCGTTGCCATAGTAGTTTTGGAAGTTTCTGCTGCAGTAAATGTTGGAGACGAGAACTTCGTTAAAATGTAGAAATACCAATACTCGGGGACGTTATTGGTGAAATTTGGGTTAGCTTGGAGCTGCGCCCTTACGGAGCCTGCGACGGGTCGCTAAATTTTGGCATGGGTTATTTAAACAGTATTGATGAACACCCCAAACCTCTTTGTCGAGATAACCTCCATTGACGATAATCGTGACCACGAGGTAAGCAACAGCAAAGATCACGACGAGGTAGTAGAACAGTCCCAGGCGCCAGTCGTTGATCGTCGCAATCTTGACGGTCTGGTAGGCGAGGAACTCATTTGGCCTTGCATCTGGTCAGTTATCCAGTATCAAAACTTGTGCAGATGAACTCGTACGATTTTCTCCTCAGATTCGTCAGCGCATTGCCCATCGAGGATCAGGTGGGGTCGACTTCTTGCGAGTGATGGCCAAGCTTATACCAATTGAAGACATGAAACAAACATTTAGGAGGCTTGTGCATTGTCGGAGATTGAATTCTTTGTACAATGATCTGCGCTTTTATGTCAGCACGTCGAAGAGTTGCCCGGGCCGTTCGTGCGAGCGTAAAGTGTTGCAAAATGGTGTGGTCGAAGCCGGCGACCCCGGCGGCCCCCTTTGTGTAAAGGGACATCACGGCGCGCGATATTTGTTGTTTCCAAGGCGGCTGACGGGGTCTCCCCTTCATGCCAAGGTAAAGCGCCTTCGTCGAGTCGAGTGTTACGACGTAGCGACACAACCGCATCCTCGCCCTTCAGTGACATAGCAACATGGCCTCCTGGCCGAAAAGGAATTCAATTAAAAACATCAATCAATCCACGCAATCGGATCATCTAATTATCGAATTTGGGGTGGTGGGCATTTGTAGTGGAGAAAAACGCTAGCCGTTGCAGTCCAAAGGCTGGCCGCCTGGTGCAATTAGACCGTCAAACAAGGCATGCATGGGAGAGCATCGCCGATATCAACTTCAAGATCGAGATGCATCGCCAGCTGGCTAGCAGGCCCCAAAATTTCCGCCAGATAGGGATAGCGGCCTGCCTGTTTTGCTAATTAACGTTTCTCGCCTAGAATTCGACCAGCTTTTAATTTGTGATATTGGCAAATGCCTCCAAGGACAGTTACGCGGATGGGCCGCCCATTCATAGTGTGTTTCGATCGCCAGATCTTGCAGCGGGAACTCGCACGCCAAACCTCGAGTAGTCTGCCAATAGTGTCTGCTTTCATCGTGAAGATGCCGAGTAGACCAGCGACGCGTTACGAACAAGTGAGCCTGCGCCACGCCAGAATCAAGTTCTTAGCGCGAAAGACCACTTGCCGCAGGCTAGCTGAAGATCCGCGAACCATGTAGCCCACCCGCGTAAGCGCGTCTGCGTCTAACTTAACCTAATGTTTCTAAACCCGCAACGCAAGCGGCCGTCGCTCGCGACTTCATCACAATTCCAACCCTCGCGCGAGCCCGCGGCGAAACCTTCAGACCTACGACCCTCAACTTAGCTAACGTCTCCTTGCTCTCCTCCTCCAACAAATTCACTGAGCCAACGTTATGCCCTCGTACCTTCAATTGAAAGTGAGTGCCACAGATCGACCGAGAAGACCCATCATGGCCTGCCCACGTCCACGAGACGTTAACCTGTGCTTCCACCGGAACCGGCGCCAGCTGCGTTACTATTGCGAGATGCGACCAGAAGCGAAGCACGTTAGCAAAGAACCGGCGTTCACATGCGGGGCTGACAGGTCGCCGGACAACGTTACGCGTGCGGAAATGTCGGCAAGAGGTACCGAGGCGAGGGTGTGTGCAGGTCATGACCACGTAACGATGGCCCCCATTCAGGTCATCTTGTTAGCTAGCTCCACAGTTATATTAAATTACATAATGATGTCATCCAACTTACCGTTAAGCTCTCGGATGCTTTTTCGCTCCATCCTCCTCCTGCCTCCACAGTTGCTTCCATGTCAGACCGCGTCAATTGATTTTTGGAGATCGCATCATCAACGCGCCCCCTCTACACTCCCGCCTCCTCGTCGACGCCTCTCCAAGGATGCCGACCACACGGCATGTGAAGGACCGCCTCGACGTGTTCTTCAATGAGGTTTCCTCGATTATCCTGTCCAGACAGAACCCGGCGACGGGCTTGGTCAGTGTTCCGCCGACCCCGTTATCGATGAAGTCATCTTTCCCCGCATCCCTTCTGCATTGGACTCTGTGAAGCCTAAACACTCGCTAGGACCTTGTCCGCGTTCGCGATATCGGCTCGAAGAGCGATTTGTGGATGCGGGCGGACTGTGGGGGAATCGGAACAATTGGACTGAACAGTTCGTTCTTCGTTTAGATCCCTGCCTCCGTTGCAATTACTACTCACGGTGACTACCGGGATGCCTGGGTTCGGTTCGTATACGGGAGTGGCTGGGTTATTGGCAGAATCGCGTTCGATATACTGACTCGGAGCCCAGCGACAACGTGTACTCAATCATGGCTGTCTGGGCGCTAGCTCTGGCATACAGGCGGATAGACGATGACGGAGGACGAGCATGTAATTTGAGCCTATTCGTTTTCGGGTCACTTAAGGGTTTAAATAAGATGAGTTGGAACATGCAACCGTCAAGTGCATGCGGGGTTTGCTGTTCTGCATGATGCGTCAGGCGCATAAGGTGGAACTGTTCAAGAGCACCCAATACGTTGAGCACGCTCTTCATGCAAAGTGAGTGAATTTTGCCCGGTCGTGTTTTAACAGACAATTTCAGATACAACACCGCAACTGGCGACACTGTCGTCGGCGATCGCGAGTGGGGCCATCTTCAGATCGATGCCACGAGTCTGTTTCTCTTGCAGTTGGCGCAGATGACCGCCTCTGGCACTCGCATTATCTTTACTATGGATGAGGTCAACTTTGTCCAGAACCTTGTATTCTACATCGAACGTAGGCGACTGAAAAGGTTTCATTTCTAAACCTGCGTAGGGGCGTACCGAACTCCTGATTACGGTATTTGGGAGCGTGGAGACAAGATTAACCACGGCCAACCGGAATTGAATTCGTCGAGTATCGGCATGGCGGTCGCGGCGTTGCAGGCCGTGAACGGATTGAATTTGTTTGGTTCCAGGGGCGGTGCATCGTCCGTCATTCACGTGCTTCCCGATGAGATTACCCGGAACTACACGACTCTTCATTCTGCGTTGCCGAGAGAATCGAATTCGAAGGAGGTCGACGCTGCTGTTCTTTCTGTCATTTCTTATCCAGCGTTCGCTGTCGGAGATTCGAGGATTGTGAGCAAAACTCGGAATGAAATTGTAAAGAAGCTTGGAGGGCGTTTCGGATTTAAGCGATTCTTGCGTGATGGGCATCAGACCGTGTTAGAGGATACGAGCAGGTGAGGAGACCCTGGATAATTTTAGGTTTGCGTGCTGACTCCTGATTAGGCTGCACTACGACCCTCATGAGCTCAAGATCTTCAGCGATATAGAGTGCGAGTGGCCTTTGTTCTTTACCTACATGGTTTTGGACGGGTTCTTCCGTGACGACAAGCAGCAAATCGAGGACTACCGCCGACTCCTTGAGCCTTTGCTTGTCGATTCATCCTTATTAGCGAAGTTTCACGAAGCTGAGCATCATGCACCCCCACCCCCACCGCAAACTCGCTCGTCGCTAGATCGTCACGGTCCGCGCTCGAGCATCCACGGTCGCCGACCTTCTGCAAAGCGTTCGGCTTCCCGACCGCCGGCCGGAACCAAGCTCGTTCCGGAGCTGTATATCGTCCCGCGTGATCGCGTCGCTGACGAGAAAGCGGAACCTGGATCAGTTCAAAGGGTTCCGAACGAGAACATTCCCCTGGTGTGGGCTCAATCCCTGCATATAATTGGATCGCTCCTACACGACGACCTTTTGAGTCCCGGCGAATTGGATCCGCTCGGACGTAGATTCTTACCCTACCGACCGAAACTTGGCACCGAAGTGGTCGTTCAGGTCGTGTTGCTGGCCGAGAACGCCGACCTTCAGGCAAAGTTGGCGACGTTCGGTCTCGAGACGCAGACGATGGAGGCCTGCTCTCCCGTGACGATTAGCCCGCCGTCTGCGTTGCGGGATGCGTATATGTCGCTTGGGGAGAACTCCAAGCTTGTAAGTCGAAAAACGACGTAGGAAGAAGTATTAACATGACATAGGGATTAACCGGAAGACCGAAGCGACCGATTGGCACGTTGAGCACTTCGAAGTTGTATCGTTGCCAAGGAAGACTGTACGCTTTTTTGCCCCACTTTATGGACAAGGAGGAGTTTTACCTGGTCAGCGACAACAACTACCGTAAGTTAGTGCGTCTAAGGTTTGGACTAAAACTCATTTAGTTGTGAGTTTGTTTGAGCAGGAGATTGCTTTCGTTAAGAACCACTGGTGGTCGACGGGCAGGCCGACGATGGTTATTATGCTTACTCGAGAAATGTTGGGCGGCATCAAAACGCCTTCTTCGAAGACTATTGTCGGTCAATCGGACAACCAACGTTGGCGCTACAACTCGAGCAGCAATAGCAAGCGCAACCTAATGAACTTCATGATGTCGCTGCGTTCTGGGAACTGCAATGGTGTGCGTGTACGCGTCGGGCGCTTACAGGAGATGGTGAACACGGCTTGCATCGAGTCGCTGGACTTTCTGGTTTCGAAAGATCATTACGAGGTGGACGAGTGGCACTCGTTGCTTCAAGGCGAGTGGCAGACTCGTGAAGCCGGGAGGAAGCTTCATTTGTCCGAGCAGCAGGCAGCGAGTGGTTCGGAGAAGCCGCATGGGTCTCAGCCTCGCTCGCGCAGCGTACGGAGACGCTCTTCGGGCGATTTGAACGGCTCGTTAACATCCGCGATCACTCCATCGAAAAGCCCGCTGAAGAGCCCATACTACACCGAGGACCCACCCCGCTATGACTCCGAGTTCAAGCTTAGGGATCACGTGGAGGAAATGAGCAAGCTCGAGCTCGGCCCGTCTGCAAAGCCGCCGATCGGGCTGTCGCCGAATACCTCGGGAGAGCTTGGAAGCGGAGTCAATGGCGGAGCAAACGGGCACGGTGCCGACGGGAACGGGACTATGTCTCCCGTTATGCGCGCGAAATCTCCCATCCGCGGATTGTCGTCGAACCGCCTCACGCGCGGTTCATTTGCCGACGGAACTACGAGCACCGGAGCGAACCCGAAGGGAGAGCTGGCCGCGATCGATGGACACGCGCCGCTCTCGAGAAGGAACAGCTACTCTTTTGACGTTACAGACGAGACTCGAGGCAAGACCGGAAAGGTCTCGGTGGATGTCAGCGGTTTGGATATCAGTGCAAACGGGACGAGGATGTCGCCGTCGATGGCAACACCCGCGCCGATGTCGGCTATCTCGGCAACATTCTCCTTAACGTCCCCTGTGTCGGCCACCGATGATTCGAAGCTGCCGTTTGACGAAGGACCGAGTCTTGCCGACATTTTGACGTTGACATTGCATGACAACACTCACGTCGGTGCTGCCATCTCTTTGTTAAAGTCGTCGGCAAACTTGTACGATCAAATCGATCTTCTTCACTGTAAGTCGCTTTGTTGTCGTTCGACCTAATTACTCTTCAGACCTCCACTCTTGCCTGGGTCCTGATCACGTGATTGAAGGACTTGGGGCGATCACTCTTCTTCTAGAGGAAGTTTACGTCAAGGCGATGGGAATGAAGCTGTGGTCGATTGTACGCCAGGCGGCCGGCTTACTAAAAAAAATGGTTAACTCACTCACCATCAACGTCACCGACCTCTTGATTCGAAGCAAACCGGTCACGGTCGGATTCGGACAGCAAGAGTTCACTATTATGAACCCTCTTAGCCCGGAGGCCTTGAGCGAAATCATTTATAGGCATTGGTAAGTATCTACGTTTTTGCAAATGTACTTAAGCATCTTGCGTAGTGCGAGCGATGTCCGGGAAGCTCCTCTTGTCCAAGAAATTATTACATACCTAGGATCGCTAGTTCGCTCGAATGCGAGCCTTTTTGATGGGATCCAGAGGGTTCGGACGTACTTCTTTGTTATCGCGATGAGGGAGGAGATTTCGAGGATGAAGGGCTGCGATGAGGAGGAGGCTATTGAGTTGTTGATGCAGGTGCGTGTCGTGGTAAAGTCCGACAAAATACTTACTAGACGTAGCTGAGCCCGTTCGAGCTTAAGTCTTTGTTGGGCACAGTCTTGTCCGCTCGTGACAGCACCACTGCTGATCTTCCCGGAGTGGGGACTTCGACTCTCTCTCGTCTGCGCAACAGTCAAACTCAGAACGGAAACGCAGCTACATCCACGACTGCCTCGGGCATGCCGACCGTGGACGCCCGGCTTTCGAACGCGTCTGGCGTAATGCCCTCGACTCTTACGATTGCTGCCCAGTCCGGTGGGTTTAGCGCCGGAAACTTCGCGAGGGTCGAGGTAGGGCGGGACGATGCCGCCGCGGCTTTACCCGGAATATTCGGTCGGGGCCTGAACGTAGTTGTAATGGACCCTCTTGATGGCTCCGTTGTCGAGACGACGGCGTTCGATACGCATATCTCGCAGGAAGAGTCGGAAGAGTTTGCTAAAATGGTGGAGTGGCTCGAGCCCGGCATGATCGTCGTCATTGTCGCAAAGGTACACGTCGTCGTTACACTTAGGTATTAAGTGCGTTGTTAGGATGACGCCGCAGAAAACCTGACGGAGGCTGCTCGCGCCGCTTGCGAGTCCCTAGGTTCTAGCAGGGTTCGGGATTTGCACTACCGGGACTCTTGGTGTTTGATTGGAGAGAAGGGTGCCGAGCGAGGGTCCATGCCGGAGTCGCTGCGGTCGACAAATCAGGGGCCTACAGAGAACATTCAGCGCACAATCGACCTTGTGACTAGGAGGAAGAAGATGCTCGCGTCGCTGCCAAGCCAAAGTCAGGCCCGATTGTTATCTATTGGCACTGCAGCTACGTTGTTGATGCCGTCGAACGGAAGGTGGCTGAGGAGGAGGAAGAACGACGGCGCATTGAACCGAGTGCCGCCAGACTTCTACCCTAAGGTCTGGCATGTTCTCAGCAAATGCCATGGGATTGCTATCGGAAGAGAGTTCCTGCCTAGAGACCCGACCGTTAGCGAAAAGACTCCGGAAGAGCATAACTTCGGTAGGAAAGATTTTGACTATCTCACCTGCGTCAATTCTTAACGCGAGATTTAGCCCTTCAAATTGAATACCTCCTCGATGTCATTCGTGATCCGGCGGAGCGCCAGATTGCGGTCGAGTGCCTCGTTGTCATTTCGCGTATCTCGGAACGCAACCCTGAGATTCGGATCAGTTCCGGCCCTCTTGACCTAATGCGAGTTATACGCGACGCCGTGTCGCGCTTCTGGTGTCGATGGGTAAATGAGCAGAGCCCTGGGACTGCTGCGGCCTTCGCCTATTCGGACCAGCAGCAGCAACAGGTGCCCGCGGACGGTACAACCCCCGGGCTTGGCCGCTCGCCTACGAACCCGAACGGCCTTGTTAGCGTTACGCCAACCGGATCGCAGAGCAACCTGAGCGCTACGTGCGACCTCACGTTTGATAGGAACGAGAGGCTCGCGCGGAGATTATTCTTTGATCTTGCCCAAGACGGGAAGGAAGGCACCATGTCCTACCTAGCCGAGAGCTGCGTCCGTCTTTGTTTCGACGTTCAATGGGGTGGCGAGGGTGGCGTAGGCAGGGGTGGCAGGAAAGAAGAAGTAACTGTGACCCCGTAGGAAATCTCGCTTTGTTTCATTCCCTTGTATATCCCTCAACGGACCATTTTATTGTTATTGGGTTTTAGTGCATGACTTCTTAGCTTTGTGAGTTTTTGGCGTTTCTGATGGGATTTTTGCCTGGTGGTGCGTGCACTCGCACTGAGAGGGTGAATGATAAAACTCCTCTTCTTTTATTCTATTGGCTGCAATCATCCCCAATGATATCGTTGTCGATTTAGTCTGGTTCCTTTTCACCGTGTAACTTTATTGCTTTTGTTGCCTTTTTTATTCTCCATACAACTTATTAAACGCACGAAGGCTTGGATTTGAGGTTGGGGGGAAATATGATTGTTGTTCTCGCGGTGGGCACAGGCTAAAGATTGAACTTTTGTAGCCGTGAATTGCAAACCATTAGTTCGTCAAACTTCATATTTATCGTTGCCAACTAGCGGGTCGTTCATACAACTGCTATAGCTGTGTAAGCGTTGGAAGTGGAAGGACGACGGCAATTTTTTCATACGCAGCCCAAAAACTTAGAGCTGAACCTCACAACACATACTACTGATAATATCAACTGCAACGGTGGAGAGAGATAACGCCGATCTCTAAATAGTTGAATTCATAACAACAGTTGGCAAGTTGATGCCTTCGACGCGGTGGGTGTCATTTGTAATCGCGTGGATGGTTTACTGCCAGCCCTTCAGGCGATACCGACGGTCACGCGCTCAGGTCATCTGCTCATGGCGTCACTGCCGAAGGCGCCATCAACTTCAAGTGTGACAACGCTGCTGCCGGCATCCGGATCATCGTAAACCTTTCGCACGTTCCAATATGTAACTGTTCGTGCGGCCATTTTTCCTTGCACGCGTAGGGCTTCGCGACTTACTCGCTCGATGTGGTGCTGGATGTATTGTTCTGTCCGAGGCAAGAAGGCTTCAGTACAATACTCCCATACGAGACACATGACGAACAAGCGCAGGCCAAAAATTAACATACCCTCCTCCGTCACCGTCAACGTAAAGTAGCGAGTTTCAATGAAGAAAAATAGGGTGCCGATCGATAACTTAGCGACGCAAAAGACCGCGGCAAGCCAACTGGTATAGACGAGCGTCGCGAGGTTGACGACGGAGACAATGAGGACGTCTAAAGCGCTGGTCAATACATTCGCCAGTAGGTTAAGATCACATACAAACTGCGCACGCCGGCCCAATACTCGACCTCCACGGCCTGTTGAGATCTGGGAAGCGTCGGCGAAGATGGAGGAACGCGAGCGCAGTGAAGGCGAATATAATGGTGACAGACATGGTGCCCGCGGTCGAAAGAATGCTGTCGATAGTGCCGTCCTCCAAATACGAGATCAGGGACGTCACAACGGTGACGCCGACGCCGAAGATGCATGCAAACCAAGGGACGCGCTCACGCTTTAGAGGAACACGAGACCAAGCCATAAAGTTGGGCATGGAACCCCCTCGGGCGAGCTAGATTTTGGTAGTTAAGACATTGCAACGACGAAACCGGTAAGAAAAGAAAGAAAGCGGCGCCAATGTCAACTCATCCCGGGACACTAACCGCAAATGCCAGCCTTGCAAATGCGAACGTTAACGACACCGCAGCGGTGAAGGTCGAGAAGTTTCCAAGAATATTAAGGCCTTGGTAAGCCGGTGACGTCTCTGTGATGTTGTAGATGGCTATAATCGGGTCCACGTTTGGCCCCATCGACGTGTTGGAGAGCGCATAGGCGCCAGGCGGTACCAGTGGAAACACGACGACAAAGAGCGTGAGCTGAACCAGGAGGATGATTGCGGCGATGAAGAGCGCCAACGGGCCGTCCCTGCCGAAATTAGTGCATTCTTCAGCCATGAGGGGGATCATTTCTAAGCCTGCGACGAGACTGTTAGGGCTCGAAGTTTGCACTCATTCATCTTGACCTGTAAAATCGGCGTACTGGTTTGGCAGACAGTTTACCACCGCGGCCCAAAGGCCAGTCGGAAAGAGGGCGGTCGCCACGGAGAAGGCGGGCAGCGTTAGGTTTGATGCGAGCGCGTCGTTGTTAGCCGCTATTCCCACCGTTGTGTTGTCGATAAAGGTGGTGTTGAACATGTTCTCGTAAAAGTCTACGACGGCCCATTTGTTGAAATCGATTGCAGGCGCCACAAGGCCGATACTGACAAAGGGTACCTGCCGTTGTAAATTAATGTTACGGCCACGTTCAGCAAGCAAAGGGAGCAATGGCGTGTTTTAAAGGAGCTTCTTACGATTGCGAGGATGACGTTGAAGAGTAGTAAAATGCCAAAAAATAACCGCGAAGACATGAGCTGGAGGGCGAAGCAACCCACGCACGCAAACGACCATACGTAAGGGTTGTAAACGGTGCTCAAGTTCGTGGCCTCGGAAAAGCTACACAGTGAAATTTGAGCCTGACAATTGGACAAAATTATTTCTTACAGAGTGGCTGCGTAAGTTATGTCAGAGGCGCCGTAAAGCGTGTACTCGCTCAGCTCGCTTTGACCGACAAGGTAACCTATGCTTTCCATTAGTAGCCATTCCAGATTAGGCTTTGTTTACCTATATATGGTCCAAAGGCGGCTCTGCAAAGGGATGAGGCGGACATGTGCAGGTTAGTGACACCCCCCAACATGTTAGGGATCATGTACCTTGCATACGTCGAAAGACCGCCTTCATGTGAAATTAGGACAGGAACTTCGTGAAAAATTTATAAACGGAAGACACGAACCCGCAAACGGAAGAGCCGTCATAAGCTCGCATAGAATCACTGCCATTTGAACGCATCGTTTAAGTACCCTCACAGCAAGAAAGTACGAAAAGTGCACCACCCTTCCACTCACCGCAAAACGCCACAAACCACACGGACGTAAACGCATAAAACACGAGATGGTAACCATATCCACTCGCCAACCCGGCGTACCAATACCCTGTGAGGCAGGAGAAGATGGGACCGAGCACGATGGCCAGTATGTCGAGCACGCCCAGCTTATTGCCGTTGAGGCTGCGAGCATCATGGACTGTTGACCGACATATTAATTAATGCCCAGACAGCGAATGCAAGTAAGGGGCAACTTACACGCCTCGTCCTTAACCTCATACGTGAGGGCCGTGATTCTGAAGTGGGCGCGCAGATGTAAACAAACCTGTCAGACGCCAAAAGCGACAACAACGCACTTCTTTCGGGTCCCGCCCACCGTCGACACCATCGACGCACCGCCAACAGCGCTCGGCCTGTGCGCAGCATTTGCCCGCGGCACCTCAATGGTCGGTGCGCTTTTGCGGGCGTCGGATGCCGTCGGGAACGACACCTGCGGCGGAAGCTTTGCCTGGCGGTTGCCACCTGGCTCCCCGAGGGATGCCGTCGACGCTAAGGACGTCGACGACCCATCAATGGCTTGCAGGTTACAGCGTGACGCGCCGACGGTCTCAGCCGCCAGCGACGGCAGTAGCCCTGCCCTGCCCAACGACGGGGGGTTTCCTCCCTGCACACCGAGGGACGCGACGGGAACGGGCCGACGCGTTTGGTTGTCGTCGGTCCCCATGGATGTTAGCAGCCGGAGAGAACGATCGCCCTGTCCGGTGATGGTAATCCGCCATCGACAGTGACGGAGTTTCCGAAGCAATCTCGCAAATCTGGGCGCCACCACTTCCGGATAATGACTTCCCCGGTTTGTATAATCGACAGAGAAGATCCCGTTATTTTCTTTGCTAGAACACCGAAAGCTTGGACGCGTTTGTCCAGGTAGAAAATGTGGATATTTAATGCCGGACACGGCAGTCCGTTGGCGCCAAACTGTTGCTGTATTTTTTTTTCTTTGACTGACAACCTGGAAATATTAACTCCAAGTGGCAAATCAACTCAAATTCTTTTCGTTATGAAATTGCAGAAGATGTTACTGGGACTGACTGCGAATGTTGTAAAAGGTGAGCAAGGCAAGTTAGAGGCACCGTCTAGCGGGCCTCGACGTCGAGAACAGACGCGGACGCTGACGGGATTGGGCGAGGCACGGACCGAATGGTGCTCGTAAAAGTTCGTCGCTGTCGATGCATACATGTAATAGAACAGGAGGCGGTCGATCTTATCGAAGCTGTCTGGGTATCCACGACGGTTCTCATATCTGAGGGGGGAGGTTGAAAGCCTATGCAATAATTGCCAGCATACTGTCGTGAAAAGAATAGAACTGAATCAACAAGGTGATCGCTAACAGCGGAGAAGTGAGAATAGCTGAACGCAACGCCAAACACCGATGGACTTGAGGAGCAGGTCACGGTGGAATCCGGCCGTTCGCCGACACCGGCTGTCACATCAAGTTGAGCGGGCCGGCGACAGCTGGTCACGAAGGCCCACACCATTCTCGGCGCCGCTTCGGCACACTGGCACCTACTGTCTTCGGCAGAAGGGTTTTCAAAACGCCCCACAAAAACGCGTGAGGGCGATGGTGCCGTCACTTGCTGACTCGAGGTTACAATGCATCGGGTCGTGACTTCCTTTTCCAGGCGCTGAGCTAACGCGCCGTAAACACAAGTTTTACTGCTTTTAATGTTTTGCGGCGCCTGAGCGCCTCGGGTGTGACGCGATCAGGGTCTCGCAAGTGCCGGGTCGACTTCTTTAACGGGATAAGAAGAACGTGCCATGGCTGGTGGGCCCTTAACCGAGGAATGTCTGACGGCTTATGCCAGTACGTGCGGAGGCGTACCAATTGGCGGTGCTGCATGGAGCTGGGCCGTCAGTACTTTAAAGCGACGAAGAAATCGCTGCCGACCCTGTTTGTTCCTTCTCTGGGCACGCTCGAGCTTTAGCGACTCGAACGAAGGCCATCGTCGTGTTGCAGGTAAGATAGGAGCAGAATTCCCCCGCCCTTTTTCCCCACCTTGTTCCCTATCCTGCTATCGCATATCTCTCTCTCTGCCCCCGATGATCGAGGAATGGTCGAGTCATGGCAGTCAACAGATAAGGGTCTCAGGGTGCGCTGCATGCATTTATGACGGAAATGTGCGACGGAGGCCAACGCAGCCGCTACACCGCACACGGGCACTCTCGGCCGACCGTGCGCGCGTTTCTCCGCACAGTCGTTGCGCGGCCGTTGTCTACATCGCCGATCAGAGCGTGTTTCCCACCCCTTAGCATCCTGATCCTACCCTAAAACGGACGCCGCGGGCCAGCACGTTCACTTCGCGCGACTCTGATTTGGCTTCTCAAGAGCAGCACTACGCCGCCGGTTCATCCGTCACGCCGCATCGCCCCCAAGACACCATCATCCCGTCACATAATCCGCGCTAACAGACCCCGGCCGCGCTGGCAACGCCTGCCCCATCCGGCATCAGCACGGCTCCTCGATGTGCGAACCCGCGGTCCATCCCCACCTAGTCGCTATGAACCACCCCATGATGCCCACGTCGCCGCCTGAAGGCCCCTTTCCACCGACGACGGGCCCACAGCTCCCGACCAACGTCCTCGGAGCCCTCTCCGGCTCTCACTACCGCGTCTCACAGATTACGGCGACTGGCTCCTTCTCCACTGTCTTCGAGGCGGTCTGCATTCGGCCGCCGCCGTACACCGCCGTCATCACCACAACTTCGACAACGCCTCAGGACGACTTGCTTGTTCGGACCGCCTCCGATGCCTCGTCCCTCCGCTCCCCGACCTCGGAGCTCAGGCGCGGCTTCGCGCTCGCGTCCTCGTCCGCGTCGGCCGGCTGCCCGTCCCTCGCCTCCCCGCCGTCGTCGCGATCGTCATCCACCACCACCGCGGCGGCGTCCTCACTAATTTCAACCTCCCCGTTCGCGCACCCCCCGCCCTATCCCGTCGCCGCGCCACCAACACCATCTTCGCCGACTTGCTCCGACGCTTCGACCTGGTTTCCGTCCGACGACAACATGCTTTCGCAGAGCCCGGCGCGTTCGCTCAACAAGCTCGCGTTCCACCAGCATCAGCAGCGCCACCAGTCGACACCGGCGTCGTGGGTCCGTGCAGGCGACCTCGTCGCGTTGAAGTGCATGGTGAAGGCAGCCGACGCGGCGGGCCGCAGGGCGCAGATGCAGGAGGCCGAGCTGCTAATGCGATTGCGGCATGAGGATGAGGATGTTGTCGGCCCGGAGGACGAGAGCGTAGAAACTGGGATCAGACGGAGACGAAGGAGGAGTTGGGGCGTGGTGGCCTTGTATGAGGTGATAGAAACTGACGAGTTCATCATCCTCGTGTTAGAGCATTGCGAGACTGGTACGTGCTAGTATACTCGAGTTTTGCTCAGCAGCTTACCCAACTTCCACAGACCTCTATAACCTCATCTCCGAATCCGGCCAACTAAACTACTACACGGTCATGGGACTCTTCCCCCGCATCGCCAACGCCCTTGACTTCTGCCACTCCCGCGGCATTTACCACCGCGATCTCAAGCCCGAGAACATCCTCGTAAACACAGCCGACATGTCAGTCCGCCTTGCTGACTTCGGGCTCGCCACGGATAACGCGTGGAGCACGAGGCTCGCGTGCGGGTCCGTGCGGTACATGTCACCGGAGTGCATGGGCTTCCAGGCCGACTTCACGGCCGACAACATCAACTCGCAGCAACAAGGATATTTTTGCGCGCCTTCCGATACGTGGTCCCTCGGAATCGTTCTTCTCAACCTGATAGTAGCACGGCATCCGTGGCCATCGCCGCTTGCGCCGCTGTGCATAGAACATTACCTCCGCAACCGCGAGCCGGTGCTGCGCGCCATGTTTGGGATCACAGAGAAGCTGGACGCAGTTCTACGGCGATGTTTCGATGCAGTTCCGAGTCGGAGGTGCAGCGTGGCGCAGGTCCGGAACCTGATGCTGACTGTTCCGTGGTTCTTTGATGGGGGTGGGAGGGCTAGAGGGGTCA
>JADGJL010000601.1:0-17410 GCA_027600665.1 Irineochytrium annulatum
TCTCGAGGTCGTCGGAGCGGAGGGCCTGGGAGGACGTCGAGCGGGGCGCCGACGCCGCGGCGCCGGAGGAGTTGGACGCGTTGTTGTGTGGGGGTTTCCAGGCGGCGGCTGAGGTGGCGCGGCGGCGACGGGTGACGACGACGGCGACGGCGATGGCGGCGGCGATGGCCGCGACGCCGCCGACGCAGCCGAGGACGGTCGAGAGGAACTGGAGGTGGTTGTTGTCGACCGGGTTGGCGTTTGCGTTGCTGTTGTCGCCCGAGCCGGAGCCGGGCGAGCCCGCCGCGGCTGATCCGGGCGCGCGAGAGCCCGCGGCGGTGGTGGATCCACCAGCGGCGACCGCGTTGAGGGCGGAGGCCGGTGCGGTCGGGGTGATGACCATCACGGTGCCGTTCACGGTCTGGGTCGTGAGGGCGAGCGTCGTGGAAGGGATGGAGGAGCCCACGGTGATATCGACGGGGACGGTGACCTGGATGGCGGTCGCAAGGGTCGTGAGGACCCCTCCATTATTGACGACGGACACATCGGTAATGAAGAGAGAGGTCGACACGATCGGGACGGGCGTTGGGGTTCCAGGGTTGACCACCGGCGGAGGCGTGGAAGGGTTTGAGGGAGTGATGACGGGCGGAGGCGGGTTGGAGGGGTTGGAGGGCGAAGGCGGGTCGGGAGTTGAGGGGGTGTTTGAAGGTACGGGCACCGGCGCCGGAGTAGGGGTAGGAGACGGCGACGGCGCTGGCGGCGGCGGAGGCGGAGGAGGAGGAGGAGGAGGGGCCGTGTAGTAGACATTGCCATACACGTTCTTTGTGAACCTAACAAAGATAAGAAATACATATAATTAGAAAAACAACTTCGACGTTTCCGCACTTTAAGAACAAAAAAAAACCAAGAAAAAAAAAGGCCACTGTACTTACGTGAAATGGTTATCATTCCCACACGCGTCGCCGTTCGGGCACCTCAGGTTGCATCCATCCCCCTGCGAGAACGAGATGGAGGGGAGGCAGTAGCAGTTGATGTCGTGGTTCCAGAACACGACGCTAAGCTGGGGCTTCCCCGTGATAAAGGCGTACATCCCAACGCCGCAGCGCGACGTGCAGTCGGAGACGGCCATGTTGCCGGAGGAGAAGGCAAACCCTCCGGGTTCCGAGCCCGAGTGGTAGCAGTCGGCCCGCGCGGCCCGCGGGAAGGCCGCGACGGCGACGGCCAGGATGGCAGCGGCGGATGCGATCATGGCAGGTGCTCCGTGGGAAGGGTCGGCCGGAGGTCAGGACGCCGTCTAAGGAGGCGATCTAAGGAGGGCACCACCGGCTGGAGACGACGGCTTCAAGCAGCGTGCAAATTCTTGGGCTGGTCCGTCGTGTGACTGCGTTTGAGGACCAGCTTCCCCTTTTTCCTTTGCTAATACGTCATTGCTTTCTTCAGAGTGGAACACAACGTTGTTGATTTAGTACACATATTCTCACAACGCCGTGCACGATAACACTGACAATCAGAATTAGCGTTATTATCATCTTTCGCAGAGACGGTGTCGAGAAGATAGTCGAAAGTGCAGTTGGTTGCCGAAAGCCTCCTTGTCGGCGCAGATGAGCATCTTCTCGCCACCGCAGCCCGTGGCATCGGCCTCCTTGCCGGACGAGCGGAACGGGACCGTGACACGAGCGCCGAAAGCCTTCGCGAACTTGACGCCTGTACATCAAAAGGGGTGAGAAGTAAGCGTTCAATGACGCGCCGGAATGGTACACACCCATATGTGTAAGCCCGCCGCGGTCCACAACAGCGACCTTAAGACCCATAATGCCGCAACGGCGACCCATGTCGTGATACCGGCGCACAACAACGGCGCTGTCGCGGCCAAGTCAAGGCTGGCGGGGATGTTGAGCACATAGTTTTCGTCAACGATAATGGCCCGGCTGTAATCTCCAAACGTATGATCCGTCCCATCCAGAACAGCAGACCCAAACGTCTCGACCAGCCCGGGCAACCCACCTTCCCTCTTGCCAGAGCAATCCTGGATCAGCCCCTTTGGCGCAAGTGCATTCTTGCACTACCTGCAACTGTCGACGAAGCACCCGACGCCGACAGTCTGCCCCACCTTAAACTTCATGACCTTGGGACCGACGCGGTTGACCTTCCCAACGATCTTGTGGCCCGGAAGGGCGGGAGGCTTGGCGGCCCTGTAACTGTCCCGTCGTCGAAGTGTCTGAGCCAGCCGAGGATACAACCAGCTTTTCACTGAGCAGGTCCGAGTGGTAGATCCCGCACTAGAGGACCTGGACGTGGACGTCATGCTCCCCAACGGGACGACGGGGGGACGAGCTCACGTGTGGACTTGTCCGCCTGTGCAAGACGATCCGCAAACAACACAGTCAGTTCAGGGCACTGATCATAAGGCGCGCGATGATGCAAAAGGAGGCTCACCGACAGCGTAGACCCTGCTCGAACGAAGTGGGAGATGTTGCCGTTAGTCATTCGGGGTAGCGAGCGATCAGAAGTGAGCTGACAACCCGCTCGCCTGGTGGGCTCGGGGATCCTCATCAGATGTACACGCGGGCCACGGCAGGCGGCGTGGCCGTGATCCGGTCTAAGGCGCCAAAGGATGGTCAGACTCGAGCACGCCTGCCAATCTGCTGCACCCAAATCATCAGACTTTGTTTAGCCCGAAGAATATTGTTTTAGACCGTCTAATCGCTACGTCCACTAGAAAATGGAGAAGGAACCTCTTCATCCAGAGCAACCATCATGACGTCGTCCTTCCTCCCCGTCGCGCTTTTCGCCGTCGTCATCAGCCCCCTCGTTGCCGGTCTCCCGCGCAATACGCTTCTCACCACCACCCCCTACCGCAACACGCTCTTCAAGATCCCGTCTGCCGCCACGGCTACCCCGTCAATCGACCCCTACTACGCCGACAACCTCAACGTCAACTGGTCGAGGGCACTACCCCATTTCAACACCACGAATGTCATTCTGGCCTGCAGAGACCCGCATCTCCTGATCGCGCCCAAGCCGTACTGGCTCCTTATCACGATCATCATCGTGCAGTGCACCGTCAAATCCCTCCTCTCCCGAGGCTGCAGATGGAAGAATAGCTTTCTGCGGAAGAGCGCAAGCGTCCTCAAGATACTCACGAGCATCGTGGTGCCCATCCTGTTGACTTTTGGGCAACTGGCTGCGACGACGTACGCATTGTGGAATGAGCCGATCTCTGGTAAGAGGCTGCAGTTCTTTTTGGAACTTTTTCGTAACATATTGACGGGCCTTCTTTATGGAAGTTTGGTGCAAGTACGAACTTGTCTCCTATTCGACTGTGATGTCGATCACAAGCCTATCTTACACCGGTGTTATGGAGTTCAAGATGAGATTTGCAACGAATATTACCCTCGAGCTTATCAAGGATACGTTACGAACGTTTTTCCGATGCCTTCTCCCGGACGCATCTCGCCGCTACAATCTCGACAACGCAAAAGTTTGGTCCGCCAGGCTCTATGTCGTCGCCTTTGGCGCGCCGTTTGTCACTCACCTGCTCCCCATGATGGTCGTATACTGCTGGCTGTACTTGTCGGCCAACGCGGCGGTTTTGGTCATTATTATCACCATCTGGGCATGTTGGGAGCGCGTGTCGAGATATTTCGAAGCCAACGTCGACGGGCTGTTTTCTAACGTGGCGCCGTGCATGTTGGCTATCGTGACGGTATGGTGGATGCAGGTAAAGATTCCCTAATTATATTCATACTCATTGCATTGTCAGGCATCGTTATATTACGCTACTCAGTTCTACAAGGACCGGACGGCCTACATGCACTACATTGTTAAGGACTACGAGGAGCGTGCGACGGCCAACTACTGGGCCCGCGTCAAGAGTAACCTGCCATCGCGGATTGATTTTTATGGCGTTGTCATCTCCGTTGTTGCCTAGTTTCACTGCATTTTCTTGCCCATACATTTCTCTTTGATGGTTATGCCTTCCCGAGCAGAACGTTTACCCCGTTCATTTTTTACGCAAGAGCGTAAATTCTTTTGATATGCGTGTGCTTTTCCCGTAAGGCGGCTGTGAGCTCTCAACGCGGTTTAGTAAGCACTGCTTGCGCTCCGGCTTCGTCCAAGATGACTTGCTAGTTGACCCTGATAACCTTCCTTTTTATTCGAAAAAAATTGCCTACTAATACCAACCGGTCCAAATATTACCAACATTTCAACACACGTCAACACGAAATGATACATGCCCCTCCCAGCATGAACTGGACTGTTGGCAACGTCTAATTGCGTGACCTCGAACACTCCACCCTGCTGCGCGTTCGCGCCCCCACAACCCGCTTCTACCCGGCCCTCGACCTTGTTACCGCGGCTTAGCCGTACATGGTGTTGAGCAGCAACTACTTGGTCACAGCCGCCCTGCTCCCGCAGGACCATCGCGTTGCTAAGGTGAGCCACTCCTGAGACTTCACTGTGCCCTTCCATCCTACACATACCCCTTCCTCGAGGCCGTAGCACATCGCACAAGAACAAAGAATATTGATCGGAGCGACGGGTACAAGGTCGGTGGGTAGCCCGGCGTAAATGGATTTGCTGTAAGTTTCGACGACGAGGAACGGAACTGGCGGCGGCCGTGGGAAACTATGGGTAGAAATAGGTCCGCCGTCGCGTCGCCGTCAAAATGGTCAATGGCGGGCGGCTTGGGCAGTAGCCGGTAGTTAATTCAGGTCTGCGAGCCAGTCAAGTAGATGCGAGAGAGAAAGATGATCCTATTAACATATGCTTTCACACTTCATACTCGTGTCCGTGCACGTGTGAGCCGGTCAAGGAAATGCGAGAGAGAGAGAGATGGGGAAAAGGGCAGCCAACCCGCGTCGCGCATCGTCCATCCTACCGCATTAACTCCCGAGATCTCCGCGGCAGTAACGATGCCGGCGGGCTTAGAGACGATGCGGGCAGCCGTCGATCCCTTCATCGTCGCCCTCCACGGCCACATGCGGGCGCCACCGGTTTGTGTCTTCTTGGTCTAAACCGATGTCCAAGCCGCCATGGGAATTCCCAACTCCGCCAACCACGATGACGGGAATGCCAGCCAGGAGGGAATTCCGTCTGTGATCCGCGCTTCTACTGGATTCCCGGACTATGCAGACTTCGTTCGCGACGAACTTCGGCTTTAAAAGCGATGGCGACGGCCTGATGATCCTCCCGCGTTCGCACCACCACCGTCCCCGAGGCCGACAAGGACCCGGTGGTATAAACCCACCCTCGGTTTCGCTCCCCATCGCACTCTTACCCACCCTCTTAGTCAAGAATGCCCTCCACCTCGTGGTCTACCTGCGACACCGTCGATGACCTCCTGAAGCACTTGGAAGAAATGCCGCCTGTCGACCCTCGTGCGCTCTATTGCAACACCGGAATCGACCCAATCGGCCTCGGCACGAGTTTTCTCCCCTTCTCGGGCTGCACCCACCATCCCTACCCCGCGACGCCGCCTATCTCGCCGACCACTATGACGGCGATCGGCAACGGGGTCTCCGCATTCGACCCTCCGACGGCATCCCACGCTTTCCTCGGCACATTCTTCGCGTTACAACAGCCTGACTTTGAACCTGCTCAAACCGTCCAGCATCTTTACTTACCTCCTTCCACGCCCAATGCCGCCGCCTCCGCGTCCTCGTCCCAATTGAATTCGGCCCTGGACTTTGTCAACACGGCCCAGCCGTACATGGTGTCGAGCAGCAAGGACGATCTGGTCAAAGCCGCCCTTCTCCCACTGGACCTCATCTTGACCGTCAACAACGCGAACAGATGGGCGGGCCGAAACGGCGCGACCCCTTTGACTGCTGCTATGCCCGAAATCCAGCAGCCACAACCCCTGTCGCCGCCGACCACCTCCACCGCGGCTCTTACCTCACACCCCATCTTCGTCGGCGCGACGAACATCCTGTCCCGCAACAACCGGGCCATCCTAACGGCTGAGGAGCCTGCCGCATTCCACGACGAACTCGCAGGCGCCGTGCCGCGGAACCACGCCGGACCTTCAGTCAGCCGTCCTATCAAACGGGCCCGCACTTTCCGATGCCAGCTCTGCGACCATGCGAGCTTTAGAAAGCAGGAGATGCAGAGGCATCGCGCGACCAGGCACAGAATGCTCGAGGACCTCAAGTTTGCGTGCGCGGGTTGCGGGACTGCGTTTGGGAGACGCGACTCCTGCAGGAGGCACGTCACGACGGGCTTGAAGAAAGGGACGTGCCCGAAGGCGGAGATGCCGCCAGAGATGAGAAGGGGGAGGCCCAAGGGAGCGAGCACTTTAAGAAAGGGTATGAGACTTCAAAAAGGACCTTTTTGAAGGTGGCTACATGGACTCCAGATGCTTCTCCATCTTAAACTGACGTTGTAGTCTTTGCTTGCCGCTGAATCATCATTATTTTTTACTTTCGAGTTTGTTTGTAAATTCGTCGTCTTATCCTTATCCCAGGTATTGAAATTTGCTTAGGTCTTGTATCATTCATTTCTCAGCAGTCTTTTCTTTCGGTGTTATCTGCTAGTGGCATATTCATATGAAGGTAGTCTCTTTTCTTAGCGAAAAAATTTGGCACGCCGTTCATTGCTAAAGATGACTAATAAACAACGTCCTTGTACTTGATTTGTCGTGGACTTTTTCGTGCTCGCCAGGAATTCACCTTCAGTTAAAAAGAGAAAGTCTCGAGACGTTAGTGTTCATATTTGGCGATTCAAGATCGTCGTGTAAATGGAAAGTAATTAAAACTTCTCAATAAGAAAGAAAGGCAAATAAACACGCGCTAGTTTTCATCATCACTAACTTCGGCTGCAATACACCTTATCCTCAACTCTTCCAGTCGAGGCGCTACCGCCTTGTCCCCTAAAATTGCCATCAATCGCTCCGTGTAGTCAAGGCCGGACCGCTCCTCGACCGGGTATCCGCTCTCGACCACAAGCGACTCGAGCTGATCCAGCCGCTGCCCCATCAGTGACACCCCATCAACCACCAGGACGCCGGACTCGAGGGGAAGGCTCGTGACCCTCGGCGACAGGCTGACCCGGTACGCCACGGACTCTTTCGCCCCCATCTGCAGCCGTAGCGAGTGCAGCCTCGTCATCGGCGCGATCAACTCGTCGATCTCGATGAAGGCGCCGGACCCGTGGACATGCGCAAAGATAAGCGCCAGCTCCTCGAGGTTGACCAGGTTGCTCAGCAGCGCGGGCAGGTCGAAGTTCTCCTCTCCTCCATACCGGACCTCGAGCTTCCGCAGCCACGTCATGGCCGGCAGGGTCTGGGTGAGGTGCGCCCTGTCGAACTTGGTGCACCCGATCCTGAGCGTGCTACAGTTCACCAGGAGCGGCAACGACCTGAACACGTCCGGGTGTGTGACGCCCATGAAGTCCGCGATCCTGAGGTCCAGCTCCCGGAGCGTGTCCCTCGCACCCGGCAGGTTCAGCTCCCTCAAACCATGTGTCACTGCTCCCCGTGTCCGCGTCAAGCGTGAACTGGATGAAAGAAGAAATTAGCATAAGAGCACAGCCTTCGACATTTCCCCGGCTCGTACCCTCTTGCGTCGCCAGACTCGGATGCCGCCAAAATCGTCGACGGCGGGCCTGTCAGCACCGCGGGCAACATGACGGCCGTCCCACGCCGTTCGCACCACACCCGCGGCGTCTTCATTGCACCCGCCGCTCGTTCGCCACACAGTCCTTCTCACCTCGCCGGCACCTGGCACGAGCGTCAACCCCGGGCAGTCCTCGGCCAGGTACCTCCGTTGTCCGACGGCCCACCGTCGCGTCCGACTCTGGTGGACTGACCATTACAAGCCGCCGAGGGAATTCCTGACGATTACAAGCCGCCGAGGGAATTCCCAAACTCCGCATGAAGCATGAACGGGACTCTTGTCTAATCGTTCTCAGCATCATCAGCAGTGATCCACCTGGTGAATACGATTTCCTGTCTGCCCACACATGTGATCGTTGAACTTCCACCGCTCATGTAGCATGCAAACGCGGGATGGCACGAACAATTAGACGGCCGCGATAATGATAAAGGCCGCCTCAGCTCGAGCCCGACCGAACGAGAAGGCACACCACACCAACAATGCAGGACGATGAGGACCACGCCATCCCCGCTGCCAATGTCGTAGTCGATGAGAGCAAGCTCCTCGGTCGCGGTGGCTATGGCGACGTCTTTGCAGGCCGATACGGCAATGGTAACGTCGCCGTTAAGGTGCCCCGAAAAAAAAACGAATACACGACGGCCGAGCTGGAGAGGTGAGAGCGGGTGTGATACGACGGCTGGTATTCACTCTGCTTGCTTGCGCAGAATCCGCCGAGAGATCGCCACCCTCGCGTCGCTGAGGCCGCACACTAATGTTGTTGCCATTTACGGCTTCGTGAAGGAAACCAACGAGATCGTTACGGAGGTTTGCACAGTTTGATCTTGTTGAAGGGCCAGATTGACGCGACTGCTCTCAAAGCTTTCGGAGATTGGCTCGCTGGCGGATTACTATCAAACGCACCCGATGATCCCGATTACGGACAGAATCAGGCTCGCCCTGGATGTCGCCGAAGGGATGACGTTTCTTCATTCCTCGCGCCCAACGCCGATCCTCCGTCACGAACTAAAGGGTTCAAATGTGCTCCTGGTCCGTCAGGGCGGGAGGCTCCTGGCTAAGGTCACCATCTTTGGCCTTGCGGTCGCCAAGGCTTGGTCAGTGTCGGAAGTGAGAACCAGCGAGAGTTTCGTGGGGAGTCAGCTGTTTATTGACCCGGCGTTCTACCATGAGCCCATCAAGGTGAGTTTTGGGGTTCGAGTTATTATGACGTTTAATTCTGATCACGCAGTATGACGCCCTCGGTGACGTGTTCTCCTTCGCGGTCGTTTTGACGGAGCTGGCGAGCTGGGAGGGCCCGTACGGCTTCCCTATGCGCGATTTCCCGTGGGACTGGTTTCAGCGATGCATGCAAGGACCCGACCACCACAAGCATCGCCCGCCGCTCAATAAGCTCGCAGAAGATGTCCCTCCGGCATTTCTCGAGCTTATTGCATCGTGCTGGGATCCTGTGCGCGAGAATAGACCGCTGTTCGCCAACGGCGCCATTCGGGACTTCCTTACGAAAATGGTCGAGGATAAGAAGGGCTTGTCGTTCCACACCGAGGCGAGCAATATACCGCGCAATGTTGAGAACGCTTTACTGGTAATCAAAGTGTCGGAGCCTGAGGTGGAGGCGTCTATCGATGGGCGTCTAATGGAACGCGCGGGGCCTGATTCAGCCCTGCCGACGGGAAAATGGTTGGAAGAGGTAGCGACGAGGTCGGTGAACGACGAGGAGACCCAGCCCTCGAACTCGAGTTTGGTGGACGGACCTCAAGGGGAAAGCTTCGAACTGGTTGGCCAGTGCCCGGACGGCAGCACGTCTGATGGGGAGTTGGTTGATATGCCGGAAATGTTGGCGGAGGAGGGAAGCAATGAGGAGTCGGACGGTGGTTCGTTCAGTTACGCGCGCTTTCTTCCTTTCACCGACCGCTAAACTACTGCACAGGCCCAAAAGGGGACGCAAAGGACGGGAAAGGCCTTGGTGTGAAGCTGGCAGCGGTGAGCGAGAGCGGAACTGCGGAGGCGGACTGTTTGCTTCTTGCTACGAATGTCGTCGCCGACGATCACCGCATGACGCAGTTGGAGGACGACGCAGCGCGAGAGCAGGGTGCATCGCACGCCCTTGGCGCTCAGATGCTTGAAGGCACGATGAAGACCGACGCCACCCAGCTCATAGACGCCTCCGTTCCCATCGAGGGGCTGCTGCCACCTGTCTCGCACGTGGAACGGAAGCAGAGTAGTGATATGGACGGAGATCCGCCGGACCTATTTGACGTCGAAAGATTACCAGAGGAGGGGTTGCAGGGCAGCGATTCTGGTCGAGTTCGAGATGATGATGAACGTGGCCCATCCGCAGTTGGAGGGCGGGCAACGGAAGATAGCGATGATGATGGGTTGGAGAACTTTGATTCCGATGACGGCTTGAGGGTGGAGTTTCACAGGCTAGATCTGAGCCGGGATGTGGAGGGCTTTGATTCGGACGAGAGCGACGGGGACTTTGTGGTACCTCGAGACTTAATGATGGTGGCCATGATGGCGGGGGCAACGGGTAGTTGGACCGGTGGCGCTAGCTCACGAGGTACTTAATGCTTGAATTTTGTAAGAAAGTAATGATTTTGTTGTAGGCGGGACAGATAGAACGGAGCAGAATGGGAATAGGTGCAACCTAGTGCGCAGGGACGAAGGTGGAGCGGGTTACGGAGCGGGGGGCGCGGGAAGAAGGCGAAATTCTAATTCGAGTGAGTTTACAATCCTTCTGATATTTCTTCCTTGCCCTCTCAGTTCCTTACATCACTTTCACAGCGCCTCCTACAGGAGAGCCCGCTGATTGCTTCCCGCCAGAGACTAGGAAACTGGACTGCAGAGGTTGGAAACTGTTCACGACGTTAGCTCTTACATCTCCAGGCAACGGCGGTTATTGCACGCTACCCAAAGTGAAAGGCAAGTTTCTTGCTTGTTCACAGTCGTGCACCGACAAAGTTCACCAAAATGGTATTCGCCAAATGATTGAGGTTAATTAAATACGCAACGCAGAGATAAAGACTGCACACTCAGACATGAAGTGTACACAATGCGAACGAGACTTTTTGGGCCCTACGGGCACACTGTATGGGCAAGCCCGGAAACACTTTCTGGGCAGCCATTATAGAGGTAATCCTTTGGAGGCGAGAAACGCGTTAATTGCACACGGCGTGAGTTCCGCCTACTATACCTGTTTTCGTTGAATTTTAACCTAGGGTTTTTGCTATCAATATGCTCGTCATGTATGCATGCGCATATTTGTGAATTTAAAAAGTTTAATGATGGTTGCAGTATGGGAACTATACGGGAGACCCGCTACAAAAGAAGGCGCCAAGGAAGAAGCAAAAGGTTGATTGCCGCACGACTTTAGGCGCACCAATAAAGCCCTCTGAGACGCCTCAAGTTAACATCCAGTCTGTGAATGTCGCTAATGTGAGTTCAACCATTTGGTAGTGGTAGCGTGGTTGGAAATGTGGGGATTGCTTCGCATATGCCGTCATTCGACCTTAATACTTGGCCTTCGCAGACTGCATCAAGCCCGCATGGTGCAAATACGTCCTTTCGGCCTTCAGATACGACAGATCGGATATGCAGCGTTCCCACGATGGCGGGTTTACTCCGGCGCGAAGGGGAAGGGCCAAGCCATTTCAATTTCTCCGCGACTTCAGGTGACCGGATGGTGAGTAGTTGGTTAAAAAAAGCATCTTTTGATCAGAGCCGTAGGATTTGGTGATGGATACGAGCCCAAAGGCGGCGGTTGGACAAATGCACTCCGACTTGGACGGTTTTGGCGCCATAATGGCGGCGTCAGTTGCAATCACGCCAGGCGCTGTCGTGGAAGCTCCACAGCGTATCGATTGCCCGGCGCACCTCAACAGCATTGACCTAGACTCACTGATAGCGGCGCAAGCGATGCGTGTTACTCCCGAAACTTTGCCATCGTACTCGAGCATGCCTTCAGGTACCGACCTCATGACGATCGAGGCTCCGTCCCGCGCCGCCGACCCGTTTTCCGAGTTGATGGCTAACTATTCAATGGATGCTACAGTGCATATAGATGGTGCCGCCATCCCATCTTCTGGAACCTTAATACACCACAGACAAGTTTTATGGGAGCAGCCGACGCCAGACTCTACGGCGCGAAGTTCTGCTGATTCTGACGAAGCCAACGAGGAGGACATGACTCCCGACGCCGTGAGGAAGGCGTGGGACGATCTGGCGTTGTATTACGAAAAGACAGTCAAGGAGAAGTGGAGTTATGAGGAGAAGCTCATTAAGGTGCGGAGGGAGAAGGAGGCGCTAGAATTTCAGAAGAGATATCCGGATGCTGAGAAGCGTCGCCCTTACGAAAAGCTGTTGATGGAGCAACACGCTGGCGAAGACCAGGCAGCAGTTGCGAAGAGGAAGGTCGACGCACTTCACCTGAGGGAGTACCTCAATATACTTCGGGACCTCCGCAAGCGGCATGGCGGCTCTTAAGCGTGATTCGCCACCCAAGCTTTATGTCTCTTGACGTGTTCAACGGTCCGAACTTTTTTGGAATCGGGGGGGAATTTGTTGCGGATAGCTTCTTCCGGTCTGAGCAGGAAGTAGTAGATGTTTAGATGTTCTCCTTCGCCCAGCGTTTCTATATTTATTTGTTCTTGGATCTGCTGCGATTACATGTCGTTCTGAGTTGAAGCCGTTCAGAGCAAGTTTTTGTCCGCACGAACATGGACAATGAATACTAACGTATGTGAATATTAAACCAAATTTTTGCTTAATCTGCGCCCCGAGATACCGTAACTGCCTTTTGTTGAGAGCGAACGGACCCAACGTCGTTTTTCAGAAACATGGTTAGCCCAGCTGCACCCATCCGAATCACAAGTATTTGCATGGCTTGACACCCAAGCCGCCAAGGGAATTAACATGCATCAATCGGAATTTGATGCTCACGCCAACGATTGCATAACGTCGCCGCGACCCCAGTACTCCCTAGCCTATTCACAACCACCGATACGTGACCGGGCAGGCCAGCCAGGACGACTTAATCCCGATTGATGCCATCATGATTGACCCGCCCACTATCTTCGTGGCGCCTCTAAGCCCTTCAGGTCACTCCCGACCTTCGTCGGCGCCAATTTTTCCATTTAAAACGTCGAAATCGCGGACCTGTAGCAACGATCAACGTGAGGCAGCCGCGTCCTTCAAAAGTCCTCCCACCGCACTATCCCTAACACCGTTTGAGTTCCCGCGGACGTGACATCGTATGACGCGCGTATAGGCGATGCCAGCGTCGACCCATCCTCGTCGTTCCACTGGCATGTGCACGCGCCTCCCGGGTCGTGCTGTCGCCCTAGAACCTTGGGCGATACTCGCCCCACTGCCAAGGTACCGCTCGCTTGTTCATACCTTCTTCTTCTCCTTTTCCCTCCTTCTTTCGCGTCCTGCGGCCTCGTTATAAGGTCCTTGAAGCTCCCTGCTCCCACCTGCAGAACGTCGGCCGCGAGGTGTAGGCAATGTCGACCCCGCAAGCTGCGGAGGGCAGTGGGTGCAAGTCATGACGTGAAGGGTGGCGATGGAGGGGGCTGCGGGCAAGAGACGTGAATCACGACGATCACCCGTGACGGCGGTAGTCAATAAAATTGGACCTTCTAAAACATAAAAACAAGCTACTCGAAATCTACAACATATTCCATCGCCTACAAGAGCAGAATATCAGAAAATATGCCTTAAAAAAACGATAGAGCATTGATGGTAATCCACCCGAAAAGCGCAATCCAGTCCTTCCATCCTTGCGAACTAGTAGACTCCTAGACGGGATGGTGCTTGATCTGGCGGCGCCTATGAGGCCGCAACACCAAGCGAAAGGGCTTCAGAAGCGCGGGAAGCCCATCGCGCACGTTCTCCATTCGTAGTCGGTCCTGGCCGCAATTCCGGTGGGGAGCGACCGGCGATGACGACATTGGACAACCTTGGCGCCAGAGGCGACCTTGGCGGGGGACCCGGCGAGGTACTGTATGTAGTAGGTGTAGACAGAGGTACGGGCAATTATGTGGGGTTTCCAGCCCAACTTGTTCTCTTTATTTATCACTTCTTACAAAGGTATTTGATAATAGTTCAAGATCATTCATGAGGCATAAAACAATGGAGGTTAAACAAACAAGCCGAGACGCGGTCCACGTATCCCGCACAAGTCAAAGAATATAGAGTCGGTCCAATAGAAGGACACCATTCAAAAACATACGCCCTCAAGCGTGCACAGCCTTGGCGAATCCGAGCCTGCCGTTCGCCTTGTCGAAGATGGTGTAGAATGCCCTTATGAAGACGTCACCAAGGATCACGACACCAGCGTCAGAAGCGCCGCTCGTGAAGCCGGAGAAGCACTGCCCGCCGTCGTTGATGACGTACACGCTGGGAGGGATGCCGTAGTTGACGCCGTTGATTGTGAAGGTGACGGTGGGGCCCGAACTGGCGACGGAGCACGCGATGTTGCCCTGGCTGTCGGCGCCGATAGCGGAGTTGATGGCGTTCGCGGGCGTGGTGTCGAGGATGATGACTGTACAACAAGGTGGTCAGCCAAAGAGAAAAGAGGTATGTGGCCAAGTTAAGACTTACGAGTCGTGCCAGTGTCAGCGATGAAGTTCGTGGTGGAGCCAACGAGCGCCCCCGACTTTTTGCCGGCCGTGTACTTGGCGCCGGCGAAGGAGGCTTGCCAGTACGTCTTAGAGTTGAGGCTGATGTAGGAGGGTGTGCCGGTGTACTTGCTGCTATCGACACCGCCAATCGTGACCTCGCCCTTGTCTCCATCCGCCGCATTGGACCTAAAAAAAACTCATCAGTCATCTGCAGAGGCACGCGGCGAAGAAGACGGAGGCTTACAGATAGAAGCCAAACACGTTGTTGGACAGCTTCAGGGCGTCAATCCAGTTGGTGTTGCTCGAGCCCGCAGCCCCGATGTTGGAGATCGACGCATACGCGAGGCCCATCAGGCCGTCGCCGGGGCTGTTGAAGCCGGTCTCGGAGGTGGACACGCCTAGGCTGATTGTAGCGGAGAGGCCGGCCATGCCGACTGGCCCTGAGTATACTTTGCCGGAAACACTTCCGGAGCCGTAGCTGGTAGACCAAGACTTGCCCGTGGAGACGAGGGCCTTGTCGGCTGTTGGTGAAAGAAGAAATGTGAGAGGGTGCAGACAAGACAGCATGACAGCGACATACCGGTGTTGACCTTGGCCTGGCCGGAGGAGCCGCAGGAGCCATCGGACGACTTGCAGGACGAGCCACGGAACCATGTGTCGCTGCTCCCCGTGTCCAAGTCAAGCGTGAACTGGATGAGAAAGGAGGTTAGGATGAGGGCCACAGGAGGGCGATGAGAAAAAGGAGTTCCGTCCACGCCGGGGCCGTTTTCCCCAATACGTACTTGCTGACCAGTCCCCAACGTCACCGGCGCGGTGTAGAGGAAATCGGAAAAATCAGTCAGAGGCGCGCTCGCCCTTCTTTCCAAGTCGGAGCTGTTGGCATTGATCCTGCCGGCCCACTTCCTGACGGCCAGGTCCCGGTTGTGGTGAGCCCGCTCGTGCTTGCTCTTGGTCGACACGCGCTTCGTGATGGCAACCGTGTGGATCTCGCTCTTGACGGGCGACGCCGAGACCGCGGACGACGTGATCGCGACGGCGAGGAGGAGGATGGAAAGCATCTTCATCGTTGGCGGCGGTTAGAGAGTAATGAGGTGCGGGGGAAGCGGAGTGAGGACGACACAGGCCGTGATCGGGCCTTTATACGTGCAGTTCTCCCGCGATGTCGCCATGCTCGTAGGCTGATGTGAACATCTGTCCTGGGCAGCCTGATGGCCATGCGAGCGCGAGCTGTTTCGCCCGAGAGAAGGCTCGAAGAAAGGAAACGCCGAGCTGATAACGCAGGCTGTATTGCAGTCAGTCATGCCACGCGAGCCAACGTCATTGGCGACCTGTCACGGAAAGCCGGCGGCCCCACCGTGGGCCGTCGCGGAAAACCGACGGCCCCACCGTGGGTCAATTTGAAAGGCTGATGAAACAGGTCGAAAGCGATTGATCTAGCGTTTCGAATAGTTATCTTGCATGCTTAACATGTTGCATGACAGCATCGTGCGAAAGAAGACGTTAAAAGCAAGGACAGATTCAATATTATATTATTAGTGCGGGAACTAAAGCAATGCACTCACTCTTCTACGTGTGTGATGGGGGGGTCTTTGTTAACTGATAACAACGTACAACACTAACTGGGCAATGGACAAAATTATGGATGTGTAATGAATTCTAAATCCTTAGCCCTCCACGCCGTCAATGACGCCTCCTCTCCTTCCTTACTGAGCCTGCCCCACCCGAATCGCCTTTTCAATTGTCTCCTTTCTCTTCACTGGGATGAACGCCGACGCGGTGGTCTTGTTCTGCAGCTCCCGCCTCGTCGTCGCCCTCTTGTGGAACGACCTAAACGCCTCGACGGGTGCCGGCACGCGGGACTCAATTCTGTACAGCCGGTCCGAGTCGGACGAGGTGGAGGCGCCCGCGCGGATAGAGAACACGACGGCGTGCCGAGGTGCTCGGCCCGTTAGCGACGATATCGAACTCGAGGCGGAAGATGGCTCGTCGTTCCCCAGAAGGAGGGATAGCCCTGCCGGCGGCTGGTCCTTTGAGCGCGGCTGCTGGGATCCTGCTCCCGACCCGCCTGTCATGCCCATGCTGTCGAACCCCCGGGAGGTGTCGAGAACATGTAAGCTGGCGAGGTTGAACACGAGCGCGGAGCCATTTCCGGTTGGGACAAATATTAAGGTCATGGCGCCGGGTCGCTCGCAGACGAAGAGGAGGCCAGGGTTCGCGGTCGCCCACCGTAGCAGCTTATAATGTCGAAAGCGGACGAGGCCCTAATTCCAATAGTTTTTTAGAAAGTGTATGGGACGGTCTTAAGGTACCAAGGCGTGAACGAAGGCATCGGGTGGTGCGGAAGAGGTCGCGGTAAATGTCGCCATCAAAGGGTCTGTTGTAATCTTACGCGCCTTCTTTAGCGGCGCGTCCGGGCAGAGAATGACCCAGATGGCGAAGATCGACGCGACAAAGATTTCGACGGCCTGGAGAGAGATGCATGCAGCAGTGATCAGCAAGAGACGGACAGATGCAGGCAAATGGAAAAGGAAGTACGCACAAGGACACATTTTTCAATGACGGTATCGCGCTGGATCCAGATGAGGATAATCATTGACCCCACAGCAATCTGAACAAATGCATGAGCAAACCATAATTGCGGAAGGAATTTGCTCCACCTGAGCCAGACTCAAAATCCTCTTTGCGGCTTGATGTTTCCTGACCGGGTAGGCTGCTAGCACGACGGCCACTGCACACGCAAGGTCGAAGCCATAAATAAAGTCCAAGAGCGGGGTGTCGGGGACCTTATCGGCAACGCACGACTTTAAATATATACGCGTCAGCACCGAACGACCTTGAATTGCAGTTGAACTTACATAGACGACAACATTCCCATAGCCCACGCTCGCTCTCGTGATAAATTTGCCCCCTGTCCCGATGATGCGCACTGCGTACACAGACAGGTTCATGCACAGGAGGAGGAAAACGCAGATTAGCGGTTCGACGCTCGATACGCCGCGCGCGACCGCGTATACGTTGCGAGCAGACATATGCAGATTAATGATCCTTCCGAGGGTCGACCTATTGCAGCGAAAAAGTTAAAAAAAAAAAAAAGAGAATTCCTCAAGTGATAGGTCGGCGGCTTGGTCAATGCCAACATCGTCGACGCAATCCACACGCTCTCCTTCCTCACCTCCGCACCCCCCTGCTCCCCCGACC